>OMKK01031205.1:0-18008 GCA_900302305.1 Polymixia japonica | reverse complement strand
GAGACGTGTGTCTGTGTGTGTGTGTGTGTGTGTGTGTCTGTCTGTGTGTGTGTCAGAGAGAGGCTGCTTTTGGATGGCCATGTCTTATGCAACAACACATTAAGCTCCAAATGGAGATTAAATCATGTAGGGACGAATGCTGATTAAATTGAGATTACCACTAACGGTGTCTGCTGCCAAAATAATTTGAGGATACTTTCACGGCGAAGAATTATACTTTAATAGTCTCATTTTGACTTAAGTATATAGTTGTTTTGAAGCACTGATAAACCTTCACCTATATTTGTCTTCAAAGTCAAAGTGTTTTTTTATTATCAAATGTGTATAACACATGGTCCATCCTGAACAATGACATTCTTTTGACATGGTGGAGGTCAACTACATAGACAAAGTAACGTATAATTAAAACAAACATGGCTAAGTAAAAAAACAGGAAAGAAACAACATCAGCTACAACTCTGTGTAGTATGTAAAAATGTGTAAGATATATAAGATAAGATAAGATATGCCTTTATTATCCCGCAATGGGGAAATTCACTTTGTATAAGTAATATTTAAAGTATATAAGTAATATATACCATATACTAGTAATATATAAAATATAATATTTTTAAAATATATTAAAAATATATATTTAATATATAAAATATATAAGTACAACACCATATAGGTAATATACAAAATATATAAGCAATATACAATATATAGGTATAGGATATAATATAAAGGTATAAGTATAATCTAATGTATAAATATATATGTAAAAGCCAGTATAAGTATATATAAAAGTCAATATAGGTAATATACAGTATACACTATACAAGTAATATACAAAATGTGTCAGTAATTTGTTCTCTTGTTCTCTATTCCATGTTTGATTTGTTCAGTGTTTCTGTTCACGTTAATGTCAGAGAGAACATGCACAGTGGAACTGACCACTAAGGGTGGATTTAACACACAATACGCTTGGCTCATACAAAATGTCATGAAGACCTTGTTCTGAACCAACAAAACGCAGGCCTGTGTCACGATCCTGCCCCATTGTAATCCGTTTGAAACTATGTAGTGTGTTTCTCAGTATTTCTGTAAGCCCGTCACATGGTCCTGCACACGCATGAACCTACTCAACAACAAGCACGTGTTCACACGTGAGCTATCACACATTACACACCGTATAAACACTGCATACCTGTATCTCAGGAGTACACATCCAGTGCATGTACTGTGGGCCGGCGCTGGGACAGTAACCCATATAGTGTTAGTACACACAACAGAGAAGAGTGTTGTTAATTATTTTATCCATTATATAATAATACTGTGTGCCTGTGTGTTTGTGTTTGTGTTTGTGTTTGTGTTTGTGTTTGCGTAGCAGAGCGGGCTCTACAGACAGACAGGGGCCTTTTATCTGAGCCAGTAGCAGAGCTGGGCCAGATGGAGTACCAGCTGCTCAAGTTCTTCACCCTGCTGTGAGTCTATGGGCGGACAGACGAGGGAGAGGCCTCTGTCCTGTCACACCCTCACTACTAGAATGAGCTCATAAATAGAGGATGGCTTGATCAGACTGATCATTGGGGATCGTGGGAAGAGCAATTATTTTCCCCTCTCTGACTTTAATTAAAAAGTGGGCATGAGTGAGCATCCAATTAAAGCTGCTATGTACAATATTTTATGTTATTTCATGTTAAAATACTTATAAGACTGTGTGCTATGCAAAGTTCAGTGAGATATGATCTTCACATCAAATATCTTGCCGGTGCAGGTCGGCCAGAGTGTTGATATTCCCTCTTTTCTAAACCGTGTTTACGATCTCCGGACCGTCTCTGAACTCCTCCTAAGAATCTGTTCACCTTTAGCATGTGAGGTTTTTCATCACAGGGGAGACAGAGAGGTGCTGCATTGGAGGGAAATATGTAATGTCCAGCTTGTTTTGAACTGCAATGGCTTGTTCTTATAATCTTATAATTCCCATCAGTAGAGTCAGAATAGCACACATAGCAGCTTTAATAAGGCATATGCAATCCTAACTCATACTGCCCCTAGTGTTCTGGCCTCCCCGTGGAGGATCGATAGTGTCACAGATTCTGCTGAAAACTCTCTTTGACATACAACAGTAAGTGTGTATTAAAGCGCAAACTGCATACATGAAATGAGAGACAAAATTCTTCTGACTGTTTATGACTAGTGTAACACAGATTACAGTTCAATGAGATGAATGCGGGTTAGGGTTAGTCAAATGTTGCCCTCTAGTGTTCACAAAGAGACATTACATCTGACCTGCTTTACATCAACCTCTAATTTGATCCTGAAACTTGTTGACTCGTAAATTCTACAGTATCCCTTTACAATTCATACTTAGCCATCACTGAAACATATTTTTACTCATTGCCTTTAACTTGTATGTGTGCGGTTGTGTTTTATATTTTATATTTCTTCTGTCTGTCTTGTAAAGCACTTTGGATCAAAACTGTTCTGTGTTTAAAGCACTATATAAAAAAGTTGACATGACTGTGTGTGTGTGTGTGTGTGTGTGTGTGTGTCTTCTCTCTTCTCTGCCGTCTGTCTCGTCTCTCTCATCAGTATCATACTCCTCATCCTGTCGTCATGCTACCTGGCCTTCCGTGTCTGTAGTCTGGAGCAGCAACTGTCCTTCCTCCATAACCCCATGCTGCCCCTTCGAGAGAGGTGAGACACAGTACACTCATCCTTCATGCAATGACAAATGAATAATGTTGATTTATGCCACATTCAAATTTGATAAAGTCATTTATTAATTCAGTTTTAGTTTCGTAATGATCTGCAGGCAATACTTATCTCGATGTTGTCTTGTCCAGGTAACCATTATTCCCACTGGGACCTAGCTCATGGCTGTCGTCTGCTCTTTCCACGCTGGGAGGTTGGAAGCTGCCCAGCGGAACAGGAACAGATCCAGGACCAACTCCGAGCCCAGATTAGCTCAACCCAGCACCAACCAATGCATCTGAAGAAGCAATACTTACCCAAGACTAGGTGTTTATAGGACAATTTCCGCCTTTTGGATACATTCCTATTCGTAATCACCTATTGACTATGCAAACAGGCTGTCTATTTATTATTCAATACTGTAGGTTTACAGTAGGTAATGATATAGTATACCATGGGCTATATTTTTCACTGCCCTTTGGTTTTCAACCGACCAGACACAGACCGTTATGATGACACCATCTTACGTTTAAGCATATCATGCATGACACTGGCAGAGCCTGGGATTGGTTATGGCAACTGGTATTGGTTGTCACCGGTGGATAAATTGGGTAAATCAAGAGATTAATGGTCAGAGGGGCCAATGAAGATGCTCATGTAAACAGTTTTGATTCATCCAGAAACGTAATCCTGACTATCAGACCTTGGGTAACCAAAACAAATGCATATTTCTTATGACAATCCTCTGAATTGAGACTGTTTTGGTGAGCTGTGTCATTTTTGGTGCCAGGTCAGATGATAGCTTTGTCTCATTCAAGACCTTAGAATCAAAGTTTCATTGTGCTCCCTCATGTTAGAGCTGGCCATGAGTCGATGTGGTGTGTTATGGGATTTCTAGACAGGATCAAGATGCAAAGGTCTTGCTCCAACATCATAGCAGACTTTTTTCACTTTTAAAACCCAGCCTATGTGCAAATGAAATTGAATGTGTTTGAAATAGTGAAATTATAAACCTGGAAAGCATATAGGTACAAAGTACTCCATTATGGAGTATTACCTCTGTAGACATAACACATAATTCTTCATAACTCTGTGGCAATGATGTTTAGCCAGTTATCAGACACTTTGTTTGAAGAACATATTCAAATGTATTAATTCAGCTCTATGACATATAGTAATTAAGTGATGTTTCTAATAAACAAATTTCCCAATGGGACTGTGATGATCAGAAAAGTTTTGTTGTGGTTGGTTGTGTCAATGGTTGTGTCACATTACTAAGACCAAGACATACACTGACAGACAGACAAGGAGATCAACAGACTGGATATATCCATTTATAAAACACAGTTTATAGATATGATTTTAATTGAAAGTGTATGAATTATATATGTTATCTTATCTTATCCCAAAATACCAGTGCATTCCACAGAAGTGTGTGATGTGTGTCTAACACCAGATAATGATATAATCTAATATCATGATCTCCAAATTTTCTCAAACCATGAACATTACCTCATATATAATTATCCAATTTTGAGATCATTCAATTTCTATAAAGATATGAACGTACACGTGGTGCCAGATCAGATAAAAATAAATGAATCTCATTTTCGATTCTTTCAAAAACGAAGAAAAAGAGACGTCACATTAAATGGTGCTTAGAGATATTTTTTAACAATTTAGGCATTGAAGCAAATAACATAAATAACTACGTTGTTTAAATTATGTTTTGTACCATGTAAGATTGCAAGCGGAGGTCAGGTCTGCTTTACTTTCATTCATTCATTGCAGTAATTTCCTGGCATACTATTAAAGTTGTTTTATCCTGCGTTGTAAAGCGGCTTTGAGCACTAGGAAAAGCGCTATATAAATCTGATGTATTATTATTATTATTATTATTATTATTATTATTATTACTATCTAACACTTGTGCTTTCTAATGGGAACGATACTGACATCTAATGAACAAAACGGGACACAACACCTTCAGCAATGTCCTCAAACCATAACTCAGACTGCACTGTTCAAATTCAACACGGCCTATATCAAATGTGGAAAAATGAGACATTTCTGTGACAGTTGTCTTAAATTATCTGCAGTCTCGCCACTTAATAAAAAAAAAATAAAAATAAAAAAAAAATAGGCCACCTGGATACCATGACAACGAGAATCCAGGGAGGAAGACAACTGGTTATGAGGGTCAAGGGTCACGATGCCCTGACACACTATGAAAGGAATCCTCTTTGCTAACTACCTAAAACTGAACAGACAAGTTCCAGGTGACAGGTAGTATTAGCTAACTTAAAGTAAAGCTGCTTTAAAAAAAAAGTAATTTACTTTTCCCCCAACAGGATTCTGTTTTTAAACAACTACTTCAGTAACAGTTAGCAACAAAGAAATAATCAGTCCTCCAAATGTAAAAAAAAAAAAAGGTTGGTTAGCCAGAGAAAACTCTTTTTGCAGACATTTAATTTAATTAAATTTAATAAAATGACTGTAGAGCTAACTAAGCTAGCTAGCTAAAAGGCTATGTTATAGGCTGTGTTGCAGCTAATCGTTAGTTTTAAATGCATCTGGAACTTTCACACTTTATATACTTATTAGCTTGATCTTCTATCAACCAGATATTAAAATAATACTTCAAATCCGGTATTACATGTCTATATTGATGGTTATAATTGTAATTCACAAATCAAAACAGTAAATTAGTTGATAAGATAAGTGTCATGATGAGCTAGCACCTGTGAATCTGTGTGCATGTGTCTTTGAAGGTGTGTGTGTGTGTGTGCGCGCGTGTGTGTGTGTGTGTGTGCGTGTCTGTAGGAGGACAGTCAGTTTTAGTTGCAGAGCAGTGGGGGCAGGTTGAAGCACCTGGCCAGACAAGCTACAGCCTAGGCCATTCCTCCAGGGAGCCATACTGTCTGTCCTGGAATGCTCACCAGATGACCCTCGCTCTCACTGGTGTACTGAAGAATGCTGTCTGTGGAGTCACGGTAATAGTCCATATTACACACAGTAACATCACCACATACACCACCTTACTTTAGATTTTACTTGTGAAGAAATCATTACCTCAGTGGTACAATAAATGTGTCCACTTCTGTTAAGAGCACAAACCAAATGCATTACAGTAAACCCATTTATTTAGTGAGAGGACCCCATTCTAGTCTCCCTGCAACACAGGCTAGTGTCTCAGTATCTCCATTGTGGATTTATGAAATTTCCACAATATAGATATATTATACTGTACCTTATAGAAATACTTTAGACTTACACAGTAAAACCTGTAACATTACATACTGTATATCGTTATATATATCATTATATATCGTTTTAGGTCTGTTTTCCTCTTTAAAGTATATTCATGGCAGATCCTTGACACAAAAACTGTGAGAATCCCTGATCTGCCCTGAGCTCCATGTAGGCCAGCTTGAAGGTAAGCCAAAGCATAAGGAATGACTGCGACTTTTGGGGTGATCATATGACCAACTTGAGTCACTAAACATTGAGCAACACACACACACACACACACACACACACACACACACACACAAACGCAGTCCCAAGACTTGCAGGATGGACTGCAGCTAGAAGATAGAAGGTTGTGTAAAGGGTCAGATTTGTTCTTGACTTTTGGGTGAACTGTCCTCTATGTCTCTATGTAAACACTCTGCTTCAAATGAAGTTACTCTACCTTTTTATTTTCTTCTTCTTCCTCTTCCTCTTTCCCTCTCTCGCTCTCCTCCCCTCTTTCTTCCTCTCTGTTGCCATCTGCTATTCATAAGTTCTTTGGATTGTTTCCTGTTCCTTGCAGCAGTAACCAGTTCAACCCACCAGGCCCACCACTAGAGGACCGTGGTCCTATGTAGCTCCATGTACATATATAGTTTTGGCTTTCATTGAAAATGTCCACCAAATAACAGGCCTTGTTCATAAAGGGGATAATAATAATATAACATAATAATACTACATCTGTCAAACTGTGGTTGTGTTTTCATGGTCGCATGTCCTAAACTTGATTTTAAGTTTAGAAAAATGCTTTTTTTTTTTTTTACACAAGTAAAATCTAGGACATAAAAATTGCAGCTGCAGCCTCTTGCTGTTTCTTATGTTACTTCTAATAGTAAAAATGGGTTAAAGAGACTTAAAATGTGTTTCAGATCTTTTGGGAAGCATTTACTGCATTTATGGAAAGAGGATTTGAGGGGATGTTCGTAAACTGACTGAGCTACATAACAACTTTAGTTTCCTATAAGGCCCAAGGAACAGATGTGGGCAGGTGACCTTGGGGGCTTCAGCCTTAGACTGGGTTGGTTTGTTAGCAGGCCTTTCCCCAGGTAATGAATTATAGATTAAATAAGGCATCTGCTTCCCACCTCTTCTTCTATCAGTTTATGTATACATGTGATATATAATGCGATTCCCAAACTATGGCCTGCTTATCTTTTTGGACAGGTACTGAAGCCCAACAGTTAACAGTTGAATCTTTGAAGCCGTGCAAACTGCGCCGTCACCTCAAGACAAAACACGAACAGTTTCCAAGCCACTTGATTTCTTTGAGAAGACTTTGGCAAGAAGACCAAGAAGAACCATCATGTATGGGGAGCAAGAACACAAAGGCAGATGAGACATTGTATGTCAAACTGTATGTGGAGGGTGTTTTATGTCCCATGTTCACAAAGAATAGTTCTGTTGAAATAAAAAAAAAAATACAGGGAAATACTTAATCTTAGTCTTGTGTGTTGATCAGAGTTGTGATGAAGGGGTCGGGTGGGCTGTGGAAGATTTTCAGATTTCAAATTGGGCCGCGGCGTTCTTAAGTTTGGGAATGGCTGCTCCTCTGCAAGGAGTAAACGTGAACCACCTGGAGATACTGGAAGCCTTGACTGCTGCTCCTGTAATCCATTACAGAGAACACTGATGAGGAACAGGAGAGCGTTCACTAACAGAACTCTCTCTCTCTCTCTGTGTGTGTGTGTGTGTATATACGCTCTTGTGAGACTGTACATGCCTACACATTTGCTCATAAATTACAAAAACTGTGTTTTAACTCAGGCAGAGCTGGGGTTTGGAGACAGTCTGGAACCCCTGGATGAGGTATTCCATGGCAACGACATGGGGAGCTACAGGGTTGCTGTTCATATAATCCAGGGTCACACACTCCCCAGTATGCTAACTCCAAATCTGCCTCATCAGGAGATACAAAAACCTGTATCTTGGGTGCAAGTCTGGCATCCTAGGCAAACGCATGCTAAATCTGACGCATTGCCCTCAAACTGAGTTTCCCAAATGACACTTTTTGTGTGATACTTAGGCCAATTCTCTTAGTAGCATAACATTAGCTACTCAAAGGTGCCCTTGGAGTTCGTAGAGTAGAAGTGCCCCAAAAGGGAAGTTCTGCTTGCCAACGCGGGGGCTTGAACATGGGTCCTATGGTTGAAGGATGGTCTCGACTAGCACTGAGACTGTCCACGGACTAAAAATGGAACACTAGGTCTAAGCTTTTAGGAAGCATGGAAATAGCCGTTACCAAGCAGCTTCATGCTACAGAAACTCGTGAAGCAGAAAGAGCTGAAGCCAAGGCTTGAAGGCAGTTTGTAGGATTTAGGTTTATCTGTCTCCTGTTAGGCTATTCAATACATAACATTAGCCCTGTCTAATATATCTTCAAACGGCACAAAAAAACCCTTGTTAGACGTACGCTACCAAGACATAAGCTTACAAAAAGTGCGAGCTCTTGTCCAGTCTACTTGTTGAATCGGTCATTTAAAGGCAAATCCTGCTTTACTGTGCTTTTCCCTCAGAGCTCTGTCTTACTAATGTGTGCTGCCAGGGTGATGAGTGCTCCAGCTCTATGGTACTTTATAAGGACAATAGTAAACCGTAATGGCTCATTGGACTGGTTACTCTGGGTGAAATATGACCATGGGATGTAGATAAGCACAGGATGCCAGGAATGGAAGCAGTCCAATCTGTAAATGTAAGAGTAGCATGGGGCCTTCAGCTAGACAGGGTGCTAGTGCTCTCTCTCTCTCTCTCTCTGCCAGCCTCGAGTGCATTGGTACAGCGGTTACTGGCAATGCCACTGATTAGATGTGGTCAATTACGTTAATGAGCGCAAATTCATACGGTAAGACTTCAACTCTTTTAACTTCAGGTTGCTGTGAGACAGCCTCTATCACGTGAACATTCAACAACAGAACTATAGAATGCTATATGGTAGGCTTGAGGGAAATAATCTAAATTGACTTTTTACTATAATCGTTTCTGCTTTACAGGACAATATACTGTAGTCTCAGAATGATAACTGGGACAGTTACTTTTTCATTCAGTCCGTTTCAGAAGCAATATGAAGTCTCTGTAAATGTCATGGTCACCCCACTCCAGGCCTGGATGCCATCAACATTGCTGCTCTGCATGGCTAACGTTGTTGAAGAGTTTCAACTGATATATTAAGGCTTGCCTATGAATGTATTAAGGAATAGCTCAGGATTCCTAGAGGAACCTCATCTACAGTTACTTAGAATGGTTTACCGTCAACGCTAGCTGAAGCCTGTTTATAGGTGAGAAGAAAATTATTCTAGAGACTTGGACAGAAAACCTTTGTCTCAAATTATATTATACATATATTCTGAGGCTTGAGAAAGTAATAAATTATACAGACTTGTAACTCAGATGCATCAGCTTTATTAGGCTGCAATCCATCATACCACTTCATTCCTGTGTAAATATACTGTTTATTCTTTCAGAACCAGATGTGTCATGTTTGAGTGCTGAGATGAGTTGTTGGAAGTTCTCACCAATCCAAGGGCTGCAACTGACTTGCATTTTAAAGGTAAATGATGCATTTAGTTTATATAAAGTTATATAGTTTAGTTATAATTAAAATTCTCCTTATTGCATGTTGGTTGACTGTAGACAAGTCTATAGGTAGACTTTAGACATCCTTACGTCTACCAAAAATAATTCACTAATTAAGGTTTTCCAATCCAACATTCACAGAAAATACACACCACACACACACACATTTCATCAATAAACATGATTCAAAAATATTTGACTTTGTAAAAAGTAGACAGTATGAATGTAAAATAAGAATGTGTCCACTAATTGAATTTAGCCTTTTTGTCAACAAACATATGGCAAATCTATGAGGAAACTAATGGACATTAAATTTGATGTTTTTGCCTTTGGAGAGAGAAAACATAACATACTCTCCTTTGGTCCAATCTCCCATTGCCCCACATGGACTCTAAGGGACACAGTACATGTCTCACCCTCGTCCAGAGATTTTCGTCAAACTTTAGGCCTTTTGTAGCCAATAAAAGATGTTACGAAAGAGAAGTTGGACAAATGTGACTAAAATCAATGTGACAAAAAGTAGACTAAAATATCCAGATATTTCTGAAAACTGAACAAGTTACAAAATCTGGCAATTATTAATAAACATCTTAGTGAAAGTACCAACTCAAATTAAATCTAAACTTGCCAAAATTAACATTACAATATGAACATTCTTAATGTCAATTCTAGTTCATTTAAAATGACCCTGAGCAGTAATCTATGTAAACATTTCCACATTCACTTCAAAAAAAAAAAAAAAAAAAAGGAGTAAAGAAAAGCTTATGCCTCATTTTTAAAATGACGTACATATTTTCCATCCTTATTGAGTATGTATATGGGAATAAATTCCTTTTATAGGCATGCTGGTGTGTTGTTTACATATTGTATGTTTGTGGATATACAAGAGATAAACATGACACTGAATATTGTATAAGTCCTGAATGACTTGCGACACTTGCTTAATTTTTAATGCTTTTTATGATAAGGACTATCACGTTATAGACTGCATTCGATTATGGAGTGCATTCATAGGCTCCAGCAGTAGATATATTGTTCTGCATATAGTAAGGACAAGCTAAGGAAGAGAGGGGAGAGCAGCAGAGGTCAATCTTTGGCCAGTTTCTGGATCAATCTGCGCCATTCAGATCTCTTCTGGGTGATGTAGGTCGGGGTGATGGTTTGCACGGGGAGGCACGGGGAGCCCTCCACCCTGGCCTTCTCGCACAAGGCTTCGGCATTACAGATCACATACATGCCACAGTCATAGCTATTCTGCTGTGACGGGCAGGGCTCCTCCACAAAGAGCACTTTACCCCCAGTGCCAAGGAATGGCTCTAGCTTGCTAGCAATGCGCCTTGCGTGCAGCGAGTTGCCACCATTCTGTGAGTCATAGTGGGCAAAGTGGGCAGTGTTGTGGTGGTAGACCAGCAGGCTCCAGTGAGAGCCCCCAGCAGTCTGGTTAGAGTTGTCGTTGACCGCCAGGAAGACCCAGCGACGGGAAGCCAGGTCCAGCGGCTCAAGGAACAGGGCTAACTCCTCTGGGCAGGAAGCGCACTTGATAAACTGGGTGACCTCAGGGCTGATGAAGATGGTGGTTTCACCCAGGATTTTGAAGCGCTCAGTGGCAAAGTACTCAAAGGCAAAGCCAATAACCTGATCGTTGAGCCAGTGAGGTCCCTCCAATAAGGCCACATCGGAGCGTCGCAGGAGGCTGTCCTGGAAGCTCAGCACTACAGGGTCCATTCTCCAAGACAGACAGACAGGGTCAGACTAAAAGGTATGGAGGAAACAATTAGGTACAGGAATACGAAAGAAGCTTCCAGAAAATAATACATTTCATCGGAGGGATAATGATACAGTATGATCCAGCTAAGATTCTATATGATTTTTGTGTCTTGGCAAACCAGTTCACTAAAATGGTGCTGAGGGATGAACATCAGTGGGATCTGTTTTTCTTGTTACGCCCAATTCAACTAGTTACTACTAGGCTTCACGCAGGCCCATAACTAGCAAGCTAGAAGGAGCCCCCGCTACCACTGCAGAGTATCACGTTGCTGCAATGCGTAGCCAGTAGTTTACACACAGCAGTCTGACACGGTTCAAGCGACTGGCATTAGACTGGCTCTTCGTCAAACCAAGCTTAATCGTTTTAATATATGACAGCGTTAGCTTGAGAAACATGTCATGTTCCCTTTACACCAAGTGAATACATACGCATAATTCAATGTCACATACCTTGCAAGACACATTCAGCCAAAAACATCCAGAAGAACGAAACCTTCTCCCTCATTGCAGTGCAAACCGTAAACCGTTCCATGACCGTAAACATTTTGCGACAGTAGTGCATGGGCAAAGTGGGAGGTTCCAGACGCCTTTAAATCAATGGAGATGATTCGCTGGTTGCTTACATTCGACCAATCACGTCCATCTTCTGTGATAGAGTTTGTAAATGCACATACGGGTACTTGAGGGTACCGCTAACAACGCTACCGGTCCCCCTTCATGCTTATGAACATTGAAAAGTTATAATTTCTTACCAGTTTACTGTTATGTGACTGCGGGGACAGCCACACCTACACTCCAATACGTGACACGCTAACACAACACACAGAAAAACGTTCTCATCGGCTTTAATCGTGTGATTTGAAGGGGGGAACCTGCGAGTGAGCACCCCCCGCTAGTGCGGGTTTATATCTCCTGCTTACTTCCTGTTTTGCTTCTCCTTCCTTGCGTATCTTTCCTCGCTCAATATTTTTCCCCCCGCCCATGTCCGGCGTGAACGCGCACTGCGCGAATGCGAGTGGCCGCACTGATTAGCAAGGCAAAAGAGACTGAGGAGTTTTTTACCGAGCGTCACCGAGCAGGGAAGGACTGCTTTTAATTATTTTTTTTAAAACAGATCACGAGATTGGAGACAAAATGTGCAACTGTTCTGCACGGTCTTGAGTTTCGATGATTTTTTTCAGAGGACAGCGTTGCGAGAGAAGAGCCAAGGAAACAATTTATTCTGTTGGAATACAGGGAATTAAAGAGACTTTGCATCTGTCTGTCTGCCAGCGCTATAACCAATCCCGAGAGAGAAGGCTTGAGCGTTCGTCCTACTCGCAGTTTAGTTCAACATTCAAGTCTTCAGGTAAGGAGCATGGTGTTTTAGTATTTAGACCCTCCAGTTAGACCCTGGTTTGCGGACTGTCCCACATCGCGAAGGGGCTTTGCGTTCCGACCAGCAATTGAATCACTGAATTACTTTTTCTATGCACGAAATTGCCTTCTTCTTTAATGTCCACTCATTGCACAAGAAGCTCTCTTAATTGACCGAGAGGGCTTTGAAGGTATATTTCGGCTCGATGTTTTTTGTTGAATGAATAGTCACAGTTTGGGGTTTGTCTGTGTGTGTGTGCGTGCGTGCATGTGTGTCTGTGTGTGTTTGTGATGCGAAAGCTTTTAAAAGTTCAGGCTACTTGCTCTATGACATTTCGCAGTGCAAGTACAAAATATTTGATTTACATTTAAATTCACTACTCTGCAAAACTATCTCACTTAAATGTGTTACTGCAAAAGTCTTTGTTACAGTGCACATGAATGATTTATCCAACAGGACACCAATAATATTTATTTTCTCAGTGATATCTGATGAAGGTCAATGGAACACAATAAGTGTAAAATTTGTATTGTGTAAACAACAATAAGGTGTGTACTGCGATAAGTGTCTGGTTTTACTTGGGCGGGGTAAATGTTTCCATGTATTATTTAGTGGAGGTCAGTCAGAACTGCTTATAATGCAGTGAAGGCAATACAGACTGCAAAGCAGCTGGATTGTAGAGGGAGGTCTAATGGGGTGAAGAAGCTGCTGAATCATGGGGCCTGCCTCAGGCATTCACTGTGTGGATGATCCCACGCCCCAGAACTCGACTGCTCACATCGGACATCAATATGGCTCCCTCTTATATTTTTGAGAAATTTGGAGAATGTGGCTGTTTGAATTGCACATTTCGACTGCTCCATAGTCTGTATTATCCGGTCTTCATGAACAGCAGAATTATTGAGGTCGTTTGTACCAAGACATTCTAATGGGAGGCAGTAATCCTTTTGCTTTGTAACTTTACAAAAGTTAAAGAAAACGAGCAGCTTTCATTCAAGTGTCTGTGAAGTTTCCCAGAGAGCTCCTCCTGTGCTCAGATCTGCACAGGTGATGAGAGTAAAGGGGGCCTGTCCTGCTGGAATGTGAGGTCTGAGGAGACACAGCTGCCAGTGTAGCATGGGAGACAGTCTCAGCCAAGACACCGGCAACTGGTCCCTTTCGACATCCGACACCCCACAGGCCCTCTGTCTGCTATTTCTGAATGACAGGCCTCCGTTTGTATCACACTGGGCTGTATTTGGAGAACAGTGGGCTCTTTTTTAAAGACAGATAAAAGAAAACAGGAATTACTCTATGATCTCCATCCTAGTTAGTGAAGCCTTTGTATTAGGAACTCAGCCACCAGACATGTGCAAGGTTACACAAAGGTGTTTGCTGTGTGTGTCAAATTTGCTCTTTTTAAAATGTATTTATTTATTCTCCTCTTCACTGGAAGTGACTTTAAAATGCATTCCCTTAAAGGGGAAGTTCACTTTAGAACACTTCTGGGCGTGTCTCATTTTCACACCTACCTGGGGTTTAGTATGTACCTCAGTGCATATTAGTTAATTGAGTGAACATCAGTTGTTTTTTTAAATGTCTAGCAATGAAAACAAAGATCTACTTTTTGCAGCTCAAGTTCATGTAGTGTGTAATCCGGTTTCAGTAAATATTAACCAAATGAAGGAACTAATCATAAAAAAAAGCCAAAAAAGCAGGGACATGTGTTTACAATGTATATAACGTGGAGTTTGATGTTGAATGGGGCTTATATGGAGTAGGGATATTGCCTACATTGATTATCATATATCTAAATATTGAAGCAGTCAATGTAAAAACTGTTGGGTGCATACAAAAGCCCAGGTAGGTGTGAAAAGGAACCTAGAAGTGTTAGAAAGAGAACCTTTAAGAGAGACGGAGACCTGATGACAGACTTTGGCTTTAGGATGCATGTCATAGACATTGGAGTATGGCCGAGGCACACTGTAGCCTACTGCAACCCATCTTTGAAGTCAATCTAGCTGATGCACTATAAGTGCAGAAAGAGCAACATCACTCTGCAGTTTTGAAATGCTCAGTCATGAAATATATATTAGTAGTAAAAATAACCCCTGCTTTATATATAGTATCTCTTTGACAGTGGAATATGTCTGCAGTTAAAGTCTTCACCCCCTTGCACAGTTAGCCTGTCTTTTCTGGTGCAGTTCCTTCAGAATCAATAATTTAAGTGATAATAACTATTAAAATTTAGCCTGGTAACCAGACGAATCTGCGAGCTCATAATTTATTTGCTTTGGTCTGGTACCCCTCCCGTTCAGACAGATTTCCACCCAGTCTGACTTGGACCGGGCCAATCAAACCAAATTAAATGAACTGGACAGTATATTTTCTCTATATTTAAATATATATTATTTAAATGTTAAATTATTTAATTATAGTATATTTGCGCCACGTCACATGCTTTGTTGCTCTGATTGGTTGTTGGTCTATCCAATTGCGTCCAGAGGCATTTTGGTCTGCACCCATTGTTAACGCCCCTTGGAAATCAAATATGAACTGAGGGGTTCCAGACTAATTTGCATTTGCAAATTGGTAAATGGAATGTAGATAATGGCATGTAGATAACGGTTGTTATAACGCATACATAAAATTGCAAGTTCAGAATTGGCATTGTTTTCTTGTTGCAAGCCATGACCCTAATGCTGAAGTACTTATTATTTATTATATCATAGCTTCATCTATTGGGGAATTGCAAACCTGTGAAAAAGGGAAGAAGGACTTCCAAGACCTATTCATTGCAATGAGATCATTCATTTCAAGATATACCAAGAGTACTGAGAAATACAGTACCAGAAGTACACCCAAAATGCAGTCATGAAACGCTGATTACCTTGATATATCCATTGTTGTTTTGCCTTTGCAAACCCACGGCTGTCGCCATGCTTTCCACATATGCAAAGCACCTGTGAGAATTGTTCTACAACCCAACTTGACCTCAAAACGAGCATAATCCCAGCATTGATCCCTGAGGTGCTCCCCCTGAACAGAGACGCAGTGACTCGGGGCTGGGGGAAGAGTACGGGTCACGTGCTGCCCACTCACATGGTCGGGATGTCCTGAAAAGTGTTGTGGCCGCATGATGGGATTGTATGGCGTAAGTGATTGGCATGCACATGAAGTCATTAAAGAGGAACCTGCTTGTGTTGCACTGAACAAAGCTCCCCTTTCTTTGGTTGGCCATTATATGAGGGAGGCTTTGGCCTCAAAGGCTCAGCTTCCCTGCGTTTTGCATTTCCCCTCATTAACTCTGTGAGGCTAACAGTGACTGGAGTGTTGATGGAGAGAAGACGGTGGATTGTTGTTTTTGCAATTGTATTGACATGAAATAGGATTTATTTCTTCTCCTTTGATGAACACCTTAATGGGATATGGTGTCTGCAAACAATGATTTGGTTACAACCTCTGTTTTTATACCTTACCATGTTCCCTTTAATTTACTCCTAAAGTAAATTCTACCCTCCAGTGTTTTGCTTCGGACAGAGAAGTAGGCCGAAGCCTTGTGTCCCAATCCCTTTTTGTTGAGAAACCCCCATGGTGATTTAGTTTATGCTTGAACAATCACAGGAAATCTGAAGGGCATGCAGAGAAAGTGTTTCCTAAGAAAAGTTAGTTTCAACCTACTACTCAATCAGTGTTTACAAATCTGCTCCAAATAGGTACATGTTTAAAAGGCAACAGGCTATGTTAACTAAATTATAAGGTGGAAGTAGATATAGGGCCAGGAAACTCATTTATGTCCCAAGTCGACTTTTAGTATAATGACCTGGCTGGTTAGTGGCTGAGCTGGACTTTTGCGAGGTGATTGGGGCACTGGAAAAAAAGTAACACAAAACTGGCATATAAACTTTATTCATATGGCACTTTAAACACAGTTACAAAGTGCTTCAAAAACAACAAAACAACTTTGTTGCAGATTCATTGATATAAATGTTGGTAACTGTTGTCATGGTGACAGCGTAAATGTATTCACTCACCTGTTTTAAAGAGGAAGTTAACTTTAGAACACTTCTGGGCTTGTTGTCATGCCTACCTGGGTGTGGTTTTTTTTGGTTGTTTTTTTGTTTTTTGAAATGATACACTCAAAACTATATGTATATACAGTGTCATTAACCGTGATGTATATATGTCTCTGCAATTAATTTTCAAATAAATGTTGTTGGTTTTTTTTGTTCCTGTAGTGTGTAATTTGGTTTCTGTAAATATTAGCCAAACAAAGTAACTAATCAGAAACAAAATGCAGAAACTTTCATTAGGAGGACAATATCAGTCATGGGAAGCAGGGACATGTGTTTACAATGTGTATAACATGGAGTTTGATGTTGAATGGGGCTTCTATAGAGTAGGGATATTGCCTGAACTATCATATGTCTAAATATTGAAGCAATCGATGTAGAAACTGTCTGGGCTGAATACAAACGCCCAATTAGGTGTGAAAATGAGCCCAGAAGTGTTAGAACGTGAACTTCCCCTTTAATTGACAGCTACTGGCCAGTGTTTATGTTTCGTTTGACAGCTCAAAGGTACAAACGATGGCATGTAGAAGTCTTTTATTGAACATTCCAGTTTGTTTATAGAATGAAACGGTCTAGATTTTAACAGCCCCATCTACTGCACGAAAGGACAAGAGTTCCAATTTAAGTTTTCTTAACGTGTGTTCTGCGCGCGCACACGTTGTGACACAGCTGCGACAATTACTACCGTGGCCCCCTGCAGCCATATGGCACATACAGGGCAGGGCCTATCGCTAATCCCTAGGCATGTGCTGTTGTATAATGGGACAATACTAGCCATTTTCATGGGAGTGCTACCATTGTACTGTGACACCGCTCTAACCAGACATTAAGCCAAACATATTTTTTCTTGACCATGCCTACATGACACACTAGGGCCACCGCAGTCCCAGCACCAGGTGTAATTGGAACATTAATTTGGCGAAGACACCAGCAAGTTTTACTTTCCTTGCCGTTTACCAAGTATGAAATTGAATATATGTTTATCAGTTGAGGAATATGGTATGTTTTCATTTCATATAAGATAGCCAAAGAGCGGGAAAGAGAAAGTTTTTAATTTATGTTTGCCTCGTGTATCATGAAAAACTGTAATTGCAACAGACTACTGACATTTGGAGCACTTAGTCTTAGGAATGTTAGTGGTTAACAGTAGTCTGTATATTGTCAAAGAATGAGACAAGAGGGGAGGAAAAGAGGAGATCATTCTGGTGAACTGACAATAAACAGACAGTAACTGATAAGGTTGGCTAAAATGTTGCATGTACCTCCTCCAAATAAAACAGGAAAGATTTGAG
>OMKK01031201.1:24447-36457 GCA_900302305.1 Polymixia japonica | reverse complement strand
GAGTACAAAAGGCCAACCCCCACCTCTCCCTCCCTACGCACATGTGTGTGCAGACACACACACACACACACACACACACACACACACACACACACACACACACACACACACACACACACACACATCTGTGAGACTACAAGTGCAGAGCGCAGACCAGGAAGAGAAAAGAAAAGATACTAGAGTGAGACAAAATATCTTTCTGCGCATTTACGGTAGAAAGCCACAAATTCAAGTTAACCTTCTTTTTATCTCCATTAATACCAGCTGCTGACAGCTGCATGGAAGTATTACTTTTATACTTCAAAACAAACATTGCATAGGAGACGTGTCACCGCGTCCTTCGATTTGCTTTAGACAGAGATGGCCTCAAAGAGCGCAAACACGTTCAGGAACTTGACAAATAGCAATGTCAAACTCCTAAACCGCTTGAGGCCCCTCCGCTCTGTCTTTTGCACCCGATCCGCCCGACTCGTTCCTCCTCCTATTCTCCCACCCGTCCCACTCCTCCGTCTCTCCCACCATTCACCGCGGCTTATTTCCTGGACTCGCTTGTTCTAGTGACAGACGAGCTCGCGGAGCAAGCATCACTCCCGAGCAATTTGGAACTGGAGTACAATTGAACTTTATGTACAAATAATCAGTGTACATTCCCAGACATGTGAAGAGACAAGAGGAGACTCCCCAATGTAAACCTCCATTGTGGCTCTGCTTCTTGGTGGGTCCTGAAGTGACACCCCCCTCCATAAAGCTGGATGAATCTGTGTGTGTGTGTGTGTGTGTGTGTGTGTGTGTCTGTGTGTGTGTGTAAAACCATCTGCCTGGCTGAGTAAACCTGTGGTTTGGACTCAGGCCAGCACCAGACCTCTATTGTTATTTGTCTGGCTCTTCTTCTCAGTGATCTTCAAGGTTGCCATGTTGGCACTCTTTACCCCATAAAACCGCCTCTCCTCCTTACAAAATAGGTAGCTCGAATGCTGAAAAGCATTGAGAGTGTGCCAGCTCTCTAAATCACAGCAGTGGCTGTCTGTTGTGGCATCAGTCAACCTCTAAACAAACCCTAGACAAGATCTGAAAATCCCGTTCAAGGACTAGTAATTTACACCGCCGGTACTCAGCTAGCATATTTTACAACCTTTGAGACCTAAAAAGACTTTGTTACAGAATGAGAAACAATGAATATAGGAGTTCATACTCACAAAACATGGCACAGGATTAATTCTGCAGCTCTATCAGTTGATCTGTAAGAGCATTGGCTGCCCAGAGTGTGGTGAACACGGGCTTTATAGGCGAGTGAAGAGAGACGAATTGACCGTGTGTTCCAGGGGTCCGGAATTCTTGCCCTCGGACTTTGCAGAGAGGAAGGCTGTCTCTCTGTCTCTCGTCCCCCTCCTCCTCCTCCTCCTCCTCCCTCCCCGCACCGCTTATCAACTACTCTATCATCGTCAGACACCGGGAACATCCCTTCTCTGTTTGCAAACGTCTGCGCGCCCGCACACGCACACACACACACACACACACACACACACAGACACACACACCTGCGCACGCGGCCCTGTTCTTCAGGTGTACGCTCGACCCTTTGGCAGTGAGTTCAGACAGAGCCGTCTGGCTTTAGATGAGCGGGAGGAGATGATAACAGGGATGACAGCTCTCTTCCTGTGCAGTCACAAGCGAGGGAGCTGACCCATCCGACCGTGCCACTGTCACTCAATGTGATTTCAAAGCCAAATAAGTATAGTCTTCATATACAGCAGTTAGCTGAACCACAAACAGCTGCATGCTCAGGCTTAATAACCTTAATAACTATAATAAGTTTCTACATCCTTTCTTTGAAATACTTACTTGTTTTGACAAACTGTGAAAGGGAAAATTCTAATTTCAGATAATTAAAAAATTTGATGGTTATATAGTTGGTGTATTATAACACTATGATGTATTTCAGCATTGCGTTTTTTTCCACACAGCTAAATTGCTGCTAAAATGTTGTATCTGAAGCATTTCTCTGGTCCTGCTAAACCCCACAGAGCCCTCCCTGTACTTTGGGGAACCAGAGTACACAGTGGACGAGAGTTCAGGTTACGTCGAGGTGAGGGTCTGGAGGACAGGAACTGACCTGTCCAAGACCGCTACTGTCACTGTCCGCTCCAGGAAGAGCGACCCCGTCTCTGCTGAAGGTGAGACGTTCAACCGCAACACTGGTATTGTAACACGGACAGCAGAATTAGAATTATCGTATATCGCTTCTTAAAAATGTATAGACTTGCTGTTATGCGATGTTTTTATCCTATGTACGTTTCCCGTTTTTAATTTTTACTATTATTGTTTATACCCTCTATTTTTAGCTTTTTGTCTTATGATATCCTCTTATTTTTTACTTATTTTTTACTTTATTTTTGGGCATGGTGTTTGCTTTAATTTCATCAACAAAGCACTTTGTAAACTCTGTTTCAACAAGTAAAAAGTTGTTATTACGGTATTATTATGATATTGCATTACAAAGTAATTTGACTGACGGATCTCTCCGTCTGGCAGCTGGCCTAGACTATGTTGGCATCAGTCGTAACCTGGACTTCGCCCCCGGAGTGACCATGCAGACGTTTAGGGTGACCATCCTGGATGACCTGGGCCAGCCGGAGCTGGAGGGGCCTGAGACCTTTGACCTGGTGCTGAGGATGCCCATGAATGCTGTGCTGGGAGAACCCAGCAAGACCACCATCACCATCAATGATACATTCACCGACCGTGAGGCTCACACACGCACGCGCACGCACACACACACACACACACACACACACACACACACACACACACACACACACACACACACACACATACTCACACACACAAAATATTTCTGTCCAAATACTGTACATTTAGTTGCAGTAAGAAAGAATATGTTCTAGATGACTTGGTAGTTACAGTATATAATACACACCTGATATAATAACATTTCACCTACAGTTCTAGATACATGGGTGGTATGAAGTACAGAATACTGTGAGTTCCTCTTGTAACTTGTTATTGTCTCTGCAGTGCCGAAGGTGCAGTTCAAGGAGGGCAGCTATAAGGTGGATGAGGCTGACGGGCAGGTAAAGGCCACAGTGTACCGCAGTGGAGACATCAGCCTCAGGTCCACGGTGCGTTGCTACACCCGCCAGGGCTCTGCTCAGGTCATGATGGACTACGACGAGAGGCCCAACACCGACGCATCGATCATCACCTTCCTACCGGGTAAGAACCCCCCCCGCCCCTATTTCTTTTGTCTCTCATTCTCATTCCTTCTTGTTCTACGTCTCTGTATCTATTCCTGTTTGTTACAGTTCGATTTCGGCACCTCATTTGTGCGTGTTGACCGTTTGTCCCTAGGCGAGAGCGAGAAGCCTTGCGTCGTCAAACTGGCGGATGACTCCGTCTACGAGGAGGACGAGGAGTTCCGCCTGGTCCTCGGGACTCCCAAGAGCAAGTCATCCTACGGAGCTACCGTTGGGGAGCAGAAGGAAGCGGTGGTCACTATCACAGATGGGAAAGACAGTATGTGCTTTGCTGGCATCACAATACTCATAGATCAGTAGAACCTAGCTCATTCAAACCTCTCCAGCTGTGTTCAGACCAAACGGCGAGCGAATTTTCGCCTCACATTACTCGCGCAAAGTTTTCGCTCGAGATTAATATTTTCAACTCACGCTGATGTGAATTTGCGTCTATTCGCGTCCTCGCATTGACTTTGTATGTCATCGCGCCGCGCGAAAAATTCTCCCTGCCTTTGGTCTGAACGCAGTTTCAGGAATGGGGGGTTGTTCAGACTGGAGAACTATATGAATGACTAAAAGACATTGAAATACTAAGCGAAAACATATTCTAAATATGGATTCTGCATCATATGTTAAAAATACCAGACTGTGTTTTTAATGCACATAACAACACAAATTCCAACAATTCCAACCCACACAATTAAATAGAAACATTATTTTCTTGTTGCCACATTTTCAGTTCCTATGTCCTTAAACCAATCCATTTGGAAGTGTGAGCTTCAGATAGATGAGGGGTTTACTATAAAAACATGATGACTCAAATGATCTGGCTTGTATTTTTGCTCAGCATCTCAGTCCAAATTGCTCTCTCTCTCTCTCTCTCCTTAGAGCCTATCATCCGTTTCTCTGAGATCAAGTACAGTGTGCGGGAACCCCAGGTCAAAGGGGATGTGGCGACCGTGAAGATTCCTATCTTGCGTGTTGGAGACACCTCCAAGGTCTCGGTGGTCAGAGTACACACCAAGGACGGCTCTGCCACTTCAGGGGAAGACTACAACCCGCTTTCAGAGGGTAAGGAACTGGCTCGACGTGCGATAGCCTTGTAATGACAATGGATGAATAGTATCCCAAAGCCATTCTCTTTAGAGATAGCGACTGGCACGGCGCATTTTGATATGAATCGCGTGATTGTGATGGAGATTAGCTCACTTCACTGTGTGTGTGTTTACTAAGACGTGGAGTTCAAGGAGGGCGAGAAGGAGCACTTTGTGGAGATTGAGATCTTGTATGACGGTCAGCGAGAGATGAGAGAGGCCTTCACCGTGCACATGAAGCCTGATGATTACATGGTGGCTGAAATACAGGTAAGGCGGAGGCCACGTGGCCTCTCTCGCAAACACACACAGATACACATACACACGCACACACACACACACACACACAAACACAAATATACAACTTAAAAATATCCCCAGCAGTACTGTGGGCACACATACAGTATTGCATACCTACACACGTGATCATGCGCCCTGTCATGTAGGCCTGTGTTAAAATAGCCGGGCAGCAGCTGCCACGGTTGTCAGCACGCCCAAATCACAGCGTCTTATAAAAAGCTTCTCCCTCTGGAGTGGGATGCTGGAGGGGAATGTCCCCCATAGATGGACCTATAAACAGAACTACTGTACAGTATGTGGTATTCTACCTATACACTCTACATCGGGCATCCACCACTCACAAGATCAGAAATCGAATTAGTTTTTTTTTACTGTAGATAAATGAATGAACGACGAATGAACAAACATACAAGCAAACGAACGATCGAACGAATGAACAAACAAACAAATGAACAGACAGATGGATGAATGAATGAATGAATGAATGAATTCGACCTCACTCCAGGAATTTGCATGAAGAGGGAGGCCTCGTTTAATTTTAACCAGTCAGTGTTGAATGTGGTTTGAAGTTTGTGAAGGCTAAATTCTCCTGTCCTCTCTCTGCTAGATGAACAAGGCCATTGTGTACATCGAGGAGATGGACAGCGTGGCAGACGTCACCTTCCCTGCCGTGCCCTCAGTGGTCTCCCTGCTCATGTATGATGATACAGCACGCGTGAAAGAGAACCCCAAACCGCCCACTGGCTACCCTGTTGTGTGTGTGACGGTGAGTGGGCTGCCGCTGTAGCCAAAAGGTTTCATTTTTTTCAAAGGTCAAAGGTCATTGTTTCATTTTGGACGCAATTGTTTTTGAAATCGTTGGATTGTCAAATCTCAGCCAACTCTCAGGGCAAATAATAAAGTTTCACTTCAAATTCACTGTATTGTAGTTTTCAAACAGGGCACCTTACAAAAAAATACGTTTGACTGAATTTGTCCTGTTTGTGTTATCCCATGCAGGCCTGCAACCCCAAGTACCATGACTTTGACAAAACGGGTTCAATCTGTTCTGCGGAGAACATCAACGACACGCTGACCCAGTACCGCTGGCTGGTCAGTGCCCCCACCGGGTCAGATGGAGTCACCAGCCCCATGAGGGAGGTGGACACCAACACGTTCTTCACCAACACCAAGTCCGTCACCCTGGACTCCATCTACTTCCAGGCCGGCTCCAGAATTCAGTGTGCAGCTAGGGCCTTCAACGCCAATGGAGACGCGGGCCTGGAGCTGTCGAGCGCCATCGTCGTGATCAGCAAGGAGGAGGGTGAGTGGAGAGAAGTAGGATTGGCAGTGGGGTTATCTTTGGTTTAACGGGCCGTCTTCGTACGCCGTGGGTTAATTAGCATTCGTGCGACAGAAATTTCATCACCCGGTGCTGGTGACCCTATTCCGTCCTGAGTTTAGACTACGTTCACACTAAAATGAGTTTATCTCTTCCTAGGTATGTGTCAGCCTCGTATCCCCGGTACTGTGGGAGCTGAGCCCTTCTCTGCTAAGATCCGCTACACCGGCCCAGACGATCCAGACTTCCCCAACCTCATCAAACTGACTGTCAACATGCCTCACATGGACGGTGGGTGGTGAACATTGCGGAAACCTCAACGACATGTTCTGCTTTTATACTTGTGTGGTCTCACAGTGGGACAGCGAATAAACCCAATTAAAATCTCTTCTTTTTTTATCAGGCATGTTACCAGTGATCTCCACAAGGCCTCTTTCCAACTTTGAGCTCACCCTGAGCCCCGACGGCACGCGTGTGGGCAACCACCGCTGCTCCAACTTGCTGGACTTCAACGAGATCCAGACTGGCCACGGCTTCATCACTGACGCCACCAAGAACCCGGAGATCATTGGCGAGACCTCTCCCTACCAATACAGCGTTAACATGCGCTCGGCCAACTCCCTGCGCTTCTACAGAAACCTCAACTTGGAAGCCTGTCTCTGGGAGTTCACCACCTACTATGACATGTCTGAGCTGCTGAATGACTGTGGAGGCTCCATAGGCACCGATGGACAGGTAGGAGAAGGAACCCGCAAGCTACAAACACCAACGCACACACACTTGCATACATACACACACACACACAGACACACACACAAACCTGCATACATACATACACAGATACACTCTACGCGGTCCGTGACATTTTGTATGTATGCACACCTATTTAGGTGCTGAACCTGGTCCAGTCCTACGTCACCCTGCGCGTTCCCCTGTTTGTGTCCTACGTCTTCCACTCTCCTGTGGCCGTGGGAGGCTGGCAACACTTCGACCTGCAGTCAGAGCTCAAACTCACCTTCGTGTATGATACAGCAATCCTGTGGCAGGACGGCATTGGCAGCCCACCCGAGGCTGAGCTGCAAGGTACCGTCTCAGACTAACAGCGCTCCCTGGTGGCGACTTTGGAGAAACAAGACAACGCTTATTTGTATTCTAGACTTTGTCGTCTGTGTCGTTAAACGGTGCCTTCGCTCTTGTAGGAGCCATGTATCCCACCAGTATGAGGATTAACGAAGAGGGACGTCTGGTGGTCAACTTCAAGACGGAGGCTCGCTTCAGAGGACAATTTGTTATGTCTCATTCAGGTATGGGAGTGGCACACACTTGAACGCGCACACACACACACACACACACACACACACACAACACACCCTGAACCAGGGATCTTCAATTAGATAAGCAAGGGGGCTACAATTGTAAAATGGGTCGCGGGTCACATGTCTGTGACATGTGACACAATCTGTTTTCCTTGTCAATTTTCTGACGTTTTTCTCCGCTCATTTTGGATCTGCAAGATGCGATGAAATCAGATATGATTGAGAAGTGAGAATGTTTCGATAATTAGACTGATCAGTCCAGCAATGAACAATCACCTTTTACGGATTAAATACCATCATATCTTGCTGTGAAATTGAAGGAGAAATAATATTCAGAATATATCTCATCAAAGGACTGGACTCATCTCATTCTGATACCATAACAGTAAACATTTTAATTTGACATTGGAATGTGGAAAGAGTTCCGCTGGCCATGAGGAAGTAAGCTGTGGTCCACATTCGGACCGCGGGCCGCCAATTGAATATCTAGGCCCTAAACCCAGCCAGTAGGGCTCTGCTATATAGCCACCTCCTATTGGATTACCCTGTGGCCCACATCCTTTCTCCATCTATTTTTGGTGTTCCACATCAAGGCTCCTTCCTGTGTGAAAGCACCAGGGGTCATACCAGCAAATGTCAAAATGACCCTACAGCTTTTACAGTTTGGAAGCAATCTCCAACTATCTAGGAGGTCATTTTATACATACACATGCAGAGACCAGGACTGGAGTTCTTTCAGCTTTAAATATGTATGAATGTGTGTGTGTTTTTAGGAACTAGCCTGTCGTCCATGGTGATGTGTGCGGACCACCCTGGGCTGACATTCACTCTTGCCCTGGTCAGGACTGAGCCCACATACAACCAGCCCATGCAGCAGTGGAGCTTTGTCTCAGACTTTGCAGTGAGTTACCCACTAACATTAAGACTTTTCTGTCGTGGCAAGATGATCATAAACCTCAGAGAACTGAAATCGTGTGTATGTGTGCCCGTGCGTGCGTGTTTGTGTATGTGCATGTGACCTGTAGGTACGTGATTACTCTGGGACCTACACAGTGAAGTTGATCCCCTGCAGCGCCTCTCCTAACGGGGAGTTCAGCATCCCTCCTGTCTGCCACCCCAGAGAGCCCATTACCTTTGACATGGACATTCGCTTCCAGCAGGTCAGCCTCTCCTGACAGAAGTCAGCTTGTACTGTATCTCTTACAGTTCTGGGTTTCCTGGATAGGTAGAACCGAAGTCTGAGCACACAAAAAAAAAAAAAAGTCTCCAATGAAAATCCAACATCATTATCTGTCCTGTGTATTGGAACCCTTGTTCTGTGTTCCAGGTGAGTGACCCAGTGGCAGCTGAGTTCAGCCTCAACACCCAGATGTTCCTGTTGTCTAAGAAGGAACTGTGGCTGTCCGATGGCTCCATGGGCTTTGGAGAAGGCACCGACGCTGCTTTCTCAGAAGGTACTACAACAGTGACCCCTGGTGGATTAAAAAAAAGAAATTCACCCCCTTAGTGAGGCTTTACTTGTACTCCCTGGGCCCTGCTCAGTTAATTCTCCCTTCGTGGCTTCACCCGTGTGAGCACTGCCTCCAATATGTCATGACGTTGTTGCAAGCGAACCATTCCGAGTGAGGGGGAATGTGAAGGGATGTTGTGTTGTAGCCTTGCTCGGAGGGGGTGAAACTGAGGGACCGAGGGTGTGAAAATCCACCCTTGACTGGTTTAATTTGGAACTGAACCGCCCTCGGTTAGTCGCCATGCTTGCTTCTGGTTGGTTTTGGGGCAAGGGGAGGCAGCGTATCAGAGGGTACGTTTTTGTCTGAACTGAACACACCCTCTGTTTAACTCGTCTCTCCCTCCTCTCGATCCAGGCTCCTCAATCTTTGGTCGTGTGATGGTGGACCCGGTCCAAAACCTGGGTGACTCTTTCTCCTGCAGCATTGAGAAAGTATTCCTCTGTACTGGAGCAGACGGTTACGTCCCGAAGTATAACCCCACAAACAAGGAGTATGGCTGCCTGGCTGACGCTCCCTCGCTGCTCTACAGATTCAAGATCCTGGTGAGATACAAAAACATTGGACAGCTGGGTTTATGGAAACCAAATAATGTTCTAATGGTTCTAATTTCTGTTTGTGTGTGTGTGTGTGTGTGTGTGTGTATTCTACAGGACAAGGCCCAGCCAGAGACCCAGGCCACAGTGTTTGGGGACGTCAGCTTCGGGGCCACTCTGGCTCAAGATACGCCTGGGGCTCTGCCTCTGGTCAAACAGCCTGGATCAGATGGCTTCACTCTGTCCTCATCTCCACTCTTCCAGGTCTGGTGCACTTACACACACACACACACACACACACACACAATGATAAATAGGCTCAAATGTTCTGTGTTTTTACTCTAGGTGGCTGCTGGTCGAGAGTGGTTCATCCACACCATCTACACCGTTCGCTCCAGAGAAAACGCCAACCGCAATATTGGTAAGCGCAGCGTGGAGTACCTGCAACACAGCATGTCCTCAATTGACCAGCCCCAGACCTCCAACGCGGTTGCTCGCCACCGACGCGCCGCACCCGGTTTTGCCGGACCAGAGCTGACCCAGGACATTGGTGTCGATAACAACCGCGGCACAAACATCCAGCACATCGCTCTGGACCGATCAGACCGCATGGTTGTCAGCCAGCGTCAGCCCTGGTCTCCCAGTCGTGACCGCGACTCGGTCCTGGAGCGCCCCCTGCTGGAGAGCTCTGGCAGAGAGCCAGTGGACACCTCCACCTTGCCCATGCTAGTGGGCTTGGCGGGCCTGATCCTCCTCGTCTGCCTGATAGCGACCGTTGTCATACTGCTGCTGAGGCGCAAGAGGCGGGAGAAGAAGAACCAGTTCCCTCCCTACGCTGCCTCATCGTCTTCTGCATACAGCGGCTACAGCCAAGGGCCAATGGGCATGTGGAACAGCTCGGACAGCTCTGAGGTCTAGAGATGTAACAACCAACCTCTGCCCTGTCCACTCCTGAAAAAGACTATGATAGTCTCTTCCACCACAGTGCCTTCCAAGCCTAACACTTCTAGCACTAAAAAAACAGCCCAGTAAGACCTCCAGATGGTACAGTACGTCAGTGCTTCAGGCCTATATGCAGTGTACGCACCAGAGAATCAATTTTTTGAGGCTTACTGATCCCCAATGAAGCGTTGTGGTTAGCTCTTCCTGTAATGTACCTACTTTTGTAGGCTCCAGCCCCTTCTTTTACTTCCTGCTTGGGTGAAAGTAGAAGTCCCCTAAAATTGTATTCACCTGCTTCATTGGTTGCCATGTTGTAAAATATCCCCCTTTATCCAAGGCTTGCAAATGTGTAAAAATACCAATTTAAGGAACGCAATTATAAAGTAAAAGGTGACCATTTCAGTTTAGTGAAAAGGTTGAGATTTTAATGGTCCTTCTCTAAAGAAAACTAGTTTACCAAGGTGTTTTTTTTTATTGTAATTCATTGTGTCCATTATTTTATTGTTTTTGTGGAGAGTAGAGCAAAATGGATTGAATGTTAGTTGAAACTGACCTTAATGAATGATAATGTGATAAATTCATGTTTTTTTTTAATATTGACAATTTACTGATGTGCTTTGATAAACCCTCAGTACACTTGCCCACTGCAGAATACAAATACGGTGCTATTCAAAAGGTAATTGTTGTCATTTTAGTCTTTAGAATGCAGATGTCATTGAGAATGTTTTTATACATTTTTCAGGTTCTTTAAGAATGTGACCTATATCACATCACAAAACAACAATCTGTGTACATAAGAATACAGGACAATGAAAACAGAAAAGGTATTAATACACCTGGTCAAACTTGAAAAGTATTGCTATATCTTTGTGCTCTATCTACAAAGTCCTAAGAAAACAACTAATTGCAAGATGAAAATTGTAAGTATCCTTATCTTATACAGGTGACAGTATATGTTAATGTGCCAATTAGTATTAGACATTTTCTGACCAATTCAGTTCAAATTGGTGCCTTATTAATTTTGCGATGATTTCAATTAAGTGTTTGGATGTATACCATCTACAACTGCCAAATACAAATGTACTTTTTTGAATCAGTGTCTTGTTTAACTGAATGCATGCATTCAAAAATAAGCCCCATTTATATAAAAGGGGTAGTTTATTTGTGACCTTCAAAAAGACATTTTCTACTTTACATAGGAAAGTAAAGGAACCAAAGTTTCTTAAAAATAAAAAAAGGGTATATATTGTTACAAGCAATGGAATGTGGTACAACCAACAGGCATAAATACATTTATCTTAACAAACAAGTACTCAAGTACAAGTAAAAAAAAAAGAAAAAAGGTTGCAAACTAAATCAGCACAGCTGCAGTATTTGGGTAAGTCACTACACGGCAGGCCTTCAAGACAGTACTTCCTAAAACCTTCTACAACCAGATGCTAATTTAGCTAGTGAAGAGAAGTTCAGTCCACTGGGAGGTCTAATACAGTACATCACAACCTGCGAAACAAACAGATGCTACGACTAACTATACTGGAGCCGGCTGCCGCTCTGATCTTTAGCCGCGGCACGCTGTACGCCGTTTGCTAAATTTACAACTTGAGCTTTTTCCTCCGACCACGGCCGTCCGGGGTCCCCTCAGACTTGCGTTTCTGGGCCTGCCGGAGAGGAGGGCGAGAGGGGCGAACGGTTAGGAAAGAGGAGAAGGCCAATCCCAAAGACTTTGTAAGGTTTAAAATAAA
>OMKK01031201.1:0-24427 GCA_900302305.1 Polymixia japonica | reverse complement strand
TTTAAAATAAAAAAAAAAAAAGGTCACTGTTCAGTTCACCGGTGGCCATGTTTGTAGTTCGGAACATCCTTTTAGGTTGAAAAAGCAGTTAGGATTCTTACCGAGCCGGTCTTCGGGCCTCTTTTCTTCTTCTCAGCCTTCTCCCTCTCCTCCAGCTCCATGTTCTCTCTCTCGATCAGTGTAATCAGGGTGTTGCATCGCCTTTGGAGCTCCTATACACACACACAAATCACCAAGCGTGATCTTTTAAAAAAAACTACTTACACTAGTAATATTACGCTTAAGAGGGAAAAAAAGCTAGGCAAACTAATCGGGGCTTAGGTACCTGACAACAGACCGTTTACCCCAAACGATCTTAACGGGATCGCGACAGTTAACTTTTATCAACTCGGGGCAAGGTCACTCACCATGGCGGTCCTGGATTTGAGGAACCAATCGAAGCGGAACTGGGGCGAGTTGCGGATGCACTGACGCAGCTCGTCGTACACGCTCTCCTTGTCGAAGCCCAGCTTGTGGAGCATACAGATGAGGAAGCGGTCCTCCTCCTCTGTATAGTTCTTGCCTTTGTTGGTGCCATAGGAGATACGCAGCTGGTGGAAGGGAGCCTTGTAGCGGCCGATCTGGACAAGGAGAAAAAGTCATTAATCAATCAGATTGGGGAAAGAATGTGGCAAATAAAGAGAATTTCATCAAGATCATTCAGATGAGAAATTAATGGCCAAATGGTGGGCAGTCAGCTACCTTGGAGTCCAGTGCCTTCTTTATGCTAATCCTTCTCTGGATCCTTGCCTCTCCTCTCTCTATCTGGGCCATAATCTTCTCAATGTCCTGCAGCTCGTTGCAGCGCTCCCAGAAGACAGCTGTGAGAACACACACACACACACACGAATGTATTCAAACACGCCTTCAGAAAATATCCCAATAAATTAAAAGCTATGGTTGGCTTCCCGGGTCATTACCAGAATATTCCATGACTTCTTCAGGAGTTTTGCCCTCAACCTCTCTGGCAATGTTCTCAATGTCATCTCTGCCCCACTTCTCGTTGGCTTTAATGAACTGGTTGAAATCACGTTTGTTCCAGATGGTGAAGCCCTGCAGAGAAGTTACAATTGACAATTGAAAATATGTACAATAAAAGGACTAGACACAAATTCCTTTCATTCTCCAATTTGGATAGATTAGCTGAGATCAGTCACTTTTATTTGCGCCCTGTGAATTAGTACCTGCGAGAGAAGGTTCTCCTTCTCCTCCAGCTCCTCCTCCGTTAAGGCCTCGGCCTCATCGATCTTTGCCTGCTCCTCCTTCTGGTGCTGGGCCGAGTTGGGCATGTCCGGGTTACGTGGAACCTAAAAGAGACAAGGCGCAGGTTCGCTTGAAAACACGTCACAAGACGCCCCTTCTCCTACCAGATAACTCGATTTCGCAAGTGCTCTGCTGCACCTTATAGCCAATGGTCTTCCTGTAGAACAGAATCTCCTTCTCCAGAAGCTCAAACAGACGGGGAGGGAAGAACTGGAAGTCCTGGACATTGGGCTGCTTGGGTGGACGAGGAGCCTATGGGAAAGAGTCAAAATGACACGTGAGAGCCTACACAGGATAGCGTCCCATCGATTGTAAGAACGTGTTACCATGAGATCCCGTCACGCCTGCATCGCCGCCACCCGTTGCGAGGGCGGCTGTAGAGAAACCTGGCCCTACCTTGGGCGCTTTGGGCTCGCTGACTCTCAGGGCCTCTCTGAAGTAGGCGTCGACGGCATAATTGGCCTTCCTTTCTCTCTTGGGCGGCTCGATCCAGTTGGTGATGACCTGGGCGAGCGGGGGACAAAGCGAAGGTTTAAGAAACGCTCGGGGGACGCGACGAAGGAAAAGACGGGGATGAGTCGGGTCTTCACCTTTTTCTTCTCTCTGTAGTCCTCTCCTTCAAATGTGTACACACTGCTGTTCTCCGTGTCCATGGTGAAGTTCCTCAGAGAGCTCTCGCCCAGGTTGGACATCCGCCCCTTCATTTCCAAGGTCTAGTACACGACAAGATGACAATGTTACTCTCCTTTGTGGTAAAAAGTGTCAATTATTATTCTAGATACCAAAATGCTCCGATCGGGTGAAGAGCCACCACTTTCTTTTTCTACAATGTGTCCATGCTCTCACCTTCCTCTCTCCCCTCTCGAGGATCACGTTGATGTCGTCATCGGTGATCTCACTCTCCTTGGAGGCGAACACATGAGTGGCACCGTGGCGGATGATGGAAAGCATCTCGTCCTTGCCCAGTTTGTTTGCACTGGGGTCCACTAGTCTTCCTAAAATAGCAAAGGTTGAGTGGACTTAGTGGTCGAGTGGAAACTCTAATGTTCTTAATTTACATAAGTTGAACTTCATTAAGATCCTGTCTGAATTATTGTCAGAATTGGAGTTGCTCATATGCAAGCTTGAATTTTTTTCACTTTTTAATTGCAGCAGCGGCAATCTGTCCACAAGAACGCCCTTGAGCAAGGCACTCAAGCAACAACCACTCTAATGGAGCTGCACAGTGGCTACCATATCAACTGTGGCTGTACTGGGCAGCTGGTAGGTGTGAATGTTTCTAACTATGAATGTGTATCAGGGTATTGCTGCTTAGCAAGGGGGTTGATGATGGCTTAAGAGAGCAGGATGGAGTACCTTGCTGTATGACAATGGAGTCCAGGCGAAGTTTCATCTCTGCCCTCTCCACAATCCTCTCCTCCACCGTGTTCTCAGTGATGAAACGAAACACGCATACCTGCTTCTGCTGACCAATCCTGTGAGCTCGGTCCTGAAACGGGCAGGTGAGAGGCCCTTAGATTTGATTCGTGCAAAATTTGTAAAAAGATCTCCAGTTTGGGGAGTTCAGCGGTTTTAGTACTGACCATGGCCTGCAGGTCGACCTGAGGGTTCCAGTCAGAGTCGTAGAGGATGACTACATCTGCTGTGGCCAGGTTGATGCCAAGTCCTCCAGCCCTGGTGCTCAACATGAAGATGAACTTGCTGCTGTTGGGCTCATTGTATGCATTGATAGAGATCTGAAAACAAACAAAGAATACATGGGAAGTTATTAATCTATTTTCTTTTTAAATGATACTGAAGATTTGTGTGCCCCGGGGAAAACTGCTGAAACCACTGGTAACCCTCCTTGATCATTAAAAGTCAGCCACTATTATCTCGTACGCCACATCAAACAATAAGAGCTTGGGCGTAAGTATCGCACCTGTCTCTCTTCGTGTGAAGTCTGACCGTCCAGGCGACAATAGCCATAGTTCCTCCACATGCAGTAGTCCTCTAAGATGTCCAGCATCCTGGTCATCTGGCTGAAGATGAGCACACGAGAACCTGGAGGAGGGGGATGGGAGGGAAGTTAGCGGCTTTCAACCAACGCACAGGAATCCTACGTTCCCTGCATCTAGTCTCAACTGGCCGTTAAAAGCGACCTTCCACGCACCCTGCTCCTTCATCTTGGGTAGCAGCTTGTCCAGCACCGCCATCTTGCCGCTGTTGACCACCAGGTGGAGGTCAGTGGTGTAGGGGGGGCCGGGTTCAGCACCGTCAAACAGGTAGGGGTGGTTGCAGCACTTCCTAAGCTGCATCAGTACGTTCAGCAGACGCATCTTGTCCATCTTGCCTGCCGAGTTCAGGATATCTATGTCCTTCATCAGAATCTTTGTGTACCTGGGGGGGTCGTGTCAGTTAAATGAATCATTACAGCACAGCACTCCACATCCATGTAGGTAATGTGGAAAATACAATGCTAACTTTGTTTGTATATAATGTGCTTTCTATACTGTGTATAACAAGTCTGGTACAAATGCTAGGCAGGTAAAGCCTCAGTGTCAGGCACTCACCATTCTCTCTGCATCTTGCTCAGGCCCACATACATCTTGATCTCCTTCTTCGGGAGCAGAGATTTCTCTACATCAGCTTTGATACGACGTAGCAGGAAAGGACGCAGCACCTACGCCAAAACCGCAGAAACAGAATGTCAAAAAGCTGCTCGAATCCGCATAAGAGTAACATCAAATGAATAGATTTGCTGGGAAAACGCAAAGAACCTTTAATACATACAGTGTGAAGACGTTCGACCAATTTCTGATCACCCAGGCAGTTGTTTGTGTCAAACCAGGAATCAAAGTCCTTTGAAAACAAAACTTAAAATTAGTACTTGAACACTTGATTTACCCAATGTTGAAATTCCCCATTGTGTTTGTGTGTTTATACGTGCTCCTAACCTCTGATGAGTTGAAGACATCGGGGAGCAGGAAGTTAAGCAGAGCCCACAGTTCATGGAGGTTATTCTGCAGGGGCGTTCCGGTCAGCAGCAGGCGATTGGTGGTCTTAAACTCTCGAACAATTTCTGACAGCTATAGAAAATCATAGATATTTTGTGTTTCCTTAGACTGTGATATAAAATGATCAGGTTTCAAAGTATTTCAGGTCAGTATTGAAAACATTAATTATTTATTTAGACTTTTTTTTTTTTTTTTTTAAACATACAAAGGTAACTGCCTGACCTTTGATTTTTCATTCTTGATCCTGTGGGCCTCGTCAATGACCAGGTACCTCCAATTGAACTTCTTGAAGACTGCCTTTTCAATGATGAGCATCTCGTAGGAGGTGACACACACATCCCACTCTCCTGGTAGCAATACATCTCTGATCAGGGCAGTCTGAGAATGACAGCAAGCAAACAAAGATTTACTCTTTGAACTGTATCACATTGCAAAATTTCAGGTGGAAGAAAAAGTGAGAGCAATTTTGCATGTTGGCATAGTATGAGCAGCAGTGTTGCATAGCCACCGATGTCGGCAAATAATATGGGTGATTATCCATAAGAAAAACTAAAACTGAGGTCAAGATCTCAGCTGTAGCCCTCAGTTAGTGTGCCGTCTGTCTGCTCTCACCAAAGAATCCTACATATGCCACATCTAAAACCCTCACATCTCATTATATTAACAACTAATGTTACACTGAGCCAAAAGTGAAGGCCAGCTGCATCACCATCACATAAACCACTGGACCCAGGTCCAGAGCGTCCTGTAGCAATCATCAACAGGATTAGTGCCCTACAAACTGCACTGCTTTGACTGAAAATAGCCGACCCTACACTAAAAATTCATTGCCTGGCAATATTGAAGGAACTGTTTTGCAGCTATTGGGCTACAATCCGTTTAGACTTCTTAGGGTTATTTCCACAAAATAGTTAAGTCTATAGAGTGACATAACATTATGATAACATTTTCAATTAGGCTCATCTGTACAGACAATTATGAAATTCTGACAGCCTACCCTCTCGTTCCTGTCTCCGATAAGGCAGACAGCACGAAGCGAAGGCACCCAGCGCTTGAACTCATTCATCCAGTTGTAGAGGGTGGACTTCGGCACCAGTACCATGTGGGGACCAGGGATGTTTCTGTAGTGCTTCATGTAGCCCAGCAAGGAGATGGTCTGAAGGGTTTTCCCCAAACCCTGAGGAGAAACAAACAGGGGACTTGTGTGAGAGAGAGGGAGTGTGGTAGATGGTAAATCAGTAGATACACGTCACACAAAATACTAGGAACGGTCCTACAGACTTGCACATTTAGGGGGAATGTGCGTTATGCGTGTAATGGCACATACCATTTCATCGGCGAGGATGCCGTTGATTCCGTTCTCGTATAGAGAGATGAGCCAGTTCAGACCACGGACCTGGTAATCCCTCATTTTGCCAGTTTTGACATCTAGTTGGAAGAAGCATAGAAACGTCATCAAAATTCCAGCTCATCAGAACTGTCATTTAACTGCGCACAGTGCGTGCCTCTCAGGTCTAAATAAAAGCAGATAATTGCTTACAGGAAGGTGAATCGTCAAAGCGAGTGCAGACATTAGTAGCCCTGTTGCTTTCGCTCAGAAGCTCTTCATCCTCCTCTTGCTCTGTGCGACGATGGCGGTTGCTATTGAACAAAGAAGCAGACATCGTCTCTTATTTATCAAGCTATTGTGAAAATCAGCACTTTGTCATGGAACATGAGGAAATTCTTTAATATCTTTATTTGCTGCATTAGTCTCAATTAATTCTTCTGTTTTAATTATTGGTTGTTTCAATACTCTGTTTGCTCTATTCCAACATTCTATTCTATGCTGCTGCAATGACCCAGTTTCCCCAGAAATAATTTAAAATGCATAAACTAATTTCAAACTGAACATACATAATGTCAACTCATTAAACACTTTTTAAATCATGAATAATAGGAAAATGTTTATAATTTTAAATAACGCATTTTTATTGTTTACCAATATTTCTGTTTTGTGGTTATATACTCACTCTCCAGCAGAGAGAAGGTTCTGTTTCTCATCTTTCTTGATACGGGGACGACCTGGCTTCATCTTCAGGGGAGAGGTGGGTGTCTTCTGTGTTGCTGGTTGGATGAAATGAGCAAACACCTCTGTTTGCTTCAACAGGTACTCAAATCTGTTGGTCCGGTCTGTTTGCTACCAACATATGAAACAAAAAGGAATGTTTACTCACTTATCTAAGAACAGGTTATTCCACCATGTATCACAAACAATTGAGCCGATGAGAATTAAAATATTTAACATGGGATGCAATTACCACTTTCTCTTCATAGCCTGGCATAGAATCCTTTGTCTGGGATGAGGAGGATGCATCTTGTCCATCCTGTCCAGCTTCCGATGAAGATTCCTTTCCAGCTTCTGATGAATCGGACTTCTCCTAAACAGAAACAAGTGTACACGAAGCAATCTTGTTTATTAACTATCTCAGCTGATGTTGTCTCTACAGCTTTGCGTGGTCCACCTGCAAACGTCTCCCACCAAGTGACTTCAGACTAAACTGAGCACAGCACAGCGGACAAGAGGAACAGCGGCATTACCCCCTCACTGCCATTGCTGCACTGTCGAAAACAAAAGGCTGGGACAAGACAGCTGAGCGGCTCTAGTTGGTTTACTTTGGTGGGGTTCTCAAACAGTATTAGCTAGCGCATATGGTTATTGCCTACCGGCTAAGCAAACTACACAATTAGCTGCGGAGTAAATAAAAACACGCATAGGGTTCAGAAGCGTGATCGTGATTGCTAGCTAGCGTGACCGAGCTAACAGCAGCGCTTATGAAACAGGCTGGCCTCGTTGTAGTGCGAGTCCAGAGACGAGCTGCTGTTAGGGATCCGAGTGTTAGCTTGAATTAGCACCGCGGCTACCTCGACTGCTGGCGTTTAACGAAGAGGAAGTTTGACAATAGCTGGCTTTGAACGTCGTCTATGTGCCTGGGGCAGGGTTTATTTCATCAATACAACAACTTCTCGATAGGACTTTGAGAGAGGTGCGAGGGTTGTACGGGGGGGGTAATAACCAGTTGAATCCATCTCACCTCCACTCCTCCGGTTTCTTCAAGTTCAGCCTGCTCTTCCCGCTGCTCCACGCCGTTTGCGCTCTCGGACATTGTTACGAAATTTCCCCTCCGCGATTCGAGTATATCACCTGTTTTGTTTTGATGTTTGCGTACCTCCGTGTGAAAGGTGTTTAAGGTTTTTCGGGAGTTTTAGTCGATAAATGCGAACGATCCTGTTGTTGATAAATGAAAGACGCCGGATGATAACAAGCAGCACATTCGCGCTAGCTAGATCTTTCTTCGCCACCCCGCGTTCACGGCGTCAACGTTACCCGGTGTGGGCGCCACTATCGCGAGAGTTGGTGGCGCCGGGTTGGACCCTGGACCAGTGTTTTGTTTTTTTTGTTTTTTAATTAACACACATAAATCTGTATAAGTGGGTATACAAGCATTCATAAAACAAGTGACATATAGTCTCCGTCTCGTAATTACAGAAAAAAGACGTTGCATCAATATCCTATCTAAATCTTGGTAACACCTGTCTCACAGGATACATTAAATGTATAATATCTAAAATATATTTATTGTATTTTGTTGGTAACACAATATTTCTTATTATAATCTTGGAGAGTATGCAAGTTCCCACTAGTGTACACGACCTGCACAAATGTCACTAATCTATAGCATGTGCTGACTGCGAGCCTCCTTTGACAAACGTATTCTATCACAATTTATCTATATCGAGATCTACCAATGCAAGACGCTCAACATAATATTACAAAATCTCAATCAATCATTTACTTACGCTAAATTAAATTAAATACTAGTTCTTACAATTACGAACGCAAACACGTAATGAATACTCATTTCTTTTTCTTTTTATTACATGCCATAAATGCTATTTATTATTATTTTTATTTTTTGGCATGCTTACAATGTTCACAACAAACAGGCACTGGAAAAACGAAAATTGTAGTCAGTGCGTAGGGGTCCTACCAAAATCCCCGGCCGTTGAAATGACGTCGACGGAAGGTTAATCAGCTGATTCAAGCCATAGATATAATTCAAGCAATCAAAATATCCAAAATAACATTGTTTTAGCTATCAAAGGACGACCATCGGCCCTTGGCACTCCAGGATATTCCGATCGGATACTATTGTCATGATTTCTTTGGGTAGGTACAAAATGTATTGTTTCTTTATCGTATTTATACATGGCAGCATTTATGCTAAGTCAGTGGCACCTATACTTGGCTGGGCCCGATTTGCTGCTTTGTTCATTTTTAGCTAGCACCAATGGCAGTAATATCGCTCCGGTATCTATTAGGATAAATCGCTCCCGGTCACTTGGTGATTGAAACGACTGGGCATTTTATTTAGCTTGTGAATTTAGTAAACTAGAACGCATGGGAATATGCGTTTAAATAAATAACATCTACCTTTTAACGTGTTAGCTCGTCATTGCCAATGCAGTGGTAAGCACAGTTAGCGCTAGCGCTACCCCGGTGTCATGCTATCCTGAGCTAGAGACGAGCCAGTAAACACGTGTAGTGTAATATTCCCCTTTGCTTTATTCTGTTGTTGCTCAGTTTTGTCGCAAAGTGTAATTTGGAATTATCTGTCCCGCGGATGTGGGGTGGAGTGAGCCACCTGCTCTCCTGTTATAGTTTGTGATTTCATGTCATTCTTTCTCCCTTCCTTTTTATGTAGACTTGTCATCATGGACAAGATTTTGGAGGCCCTCGTCAGCTCCAATCACTCTGTTCCAGTGAAGAAGGCCATTGTGAAGAAGGTAGTGGAGGCAGCAGAGAAAGAGGTCACAGAGGAGCAATGTCAGGCATTGTATACTCTCACAGCCCGCCTCATCTTATTGGGTGAAGATGCCTTTCAGAAACAGGTGGGTTTCCAAGTCCTGGAAGCCTATGCTCGCTACCACCGCACCGAGTTTGAGCATTTCTTTAATAAAGACTTTGTCCTTGGTCTGCTGCAGCAAGGCTATGGCCAGCTGGACCGTAAAGACACAGCCATAGTGGACTACATTCATTGCTGCCTGCGACTGCTCATCAGCTGCCCCTCAGTGCTCGAGATCTTCAGTATCATCCAGGTTGAGGTTTTAAGGATGGTGTGTGAGCGGCCTGAGCCTGCCCTGTGTGCCCGTTTAAGCACCATGCTGTCAGACTTTGTGCAGTGCATCCCCAGGGACAAGTCAGCTGTTTTGTTTTGCCAGCAGCTGGTGAGAACCATCAGTTACTTCCACTGCCCTGCCAGCCAGGAGCGGGAGCTGAGGGAATATGTGGGTCAGGTGACTAAGGTCAGCACACTGCTGCAGAACATTTGGAAGGCTGAGCCAGCCACACTGCTGCCCTCACTGCAGGAGGTCTTCGCCATTATCTCTTCCACTGGTGAGATACCTTCTTCTTTACCTATGTTACAATGAATATGGTTAGTTGCAGTGTAGAAAACTACACTATCTTTTTTTACTGGGACAACATCCCTTCCTTAAGAAAATTGGTCTCACAATTAAAGGCTCACATGATTGATGTTTTTGAGAGGATACATGCATCCAGGTACAGCACAATGGCTTCCCACAATGAAAATGAAAAAAATTAAATAACCCACATCACTGCTCTTTGCTTCCGTTTGGTGAGTCATTTTTTCTAAAAAAAAAAATAATTAAAAAAAAAAAAAAAGAACTGGAGTGGGAATTCTGTCTGCTATGTAAATAACAGGATTTTTCAGTTAATTTCCCTGTTGATTGTTTAATTTATTTATGACTACAATGTGGAGGCCAATGATGGAGAGAAGGTTTTGCATAAGGCAGTTTGAACTAAATGAACCATCCCCATTATATTATTTGTGCACCAGTTGTGCCAGGTTTGTTAGCACATGATTGAGTCTGGAACAGTAAGTTACCTCCTTTTGTCTTTTTTTCTTTTCTTTTTTTTTTGATAATTCAGGATCTTGCCAGTAGCAGACTTTGATCCCTTGTCTTATTTAAGTAATTTGTAGCGTATATGTTGGATGTTGGATATAATATATACAGTATATTATTGGCACAGTAACATTTAGTTTAGATACTGCAATGTCTGCGTACACACCATATCATTACTTTCAAATTGGTCAATTCAGGAAGAGTTTTCCCTCAACAGGCAACATCAAAAAACTTTGAGCACAAGAATGTAGTTAAATTGAGCATTTTAAGAAATAATTGAGAATAAAGACATCTTTGACAAATTAATTTGATGTTATACTTTATGTTTTAAATGTATTAAACTGACCTGAGCTTTGACACCTGCATATACACTGAGATCACAGTCTAATTCTAATATATAACAAATGTAAGATTTGACTGACTTAAAATCGACCTTTTATATAATATCGGATATCAATTCCTAATTATTAATCAAGGTTATTAGTTTTGATTAATTGTACAGCCCTAAAACATAAAGTTGTGTAATATTGTAAATCTTATTTTTGTTCTGTGTTCTTTGCAGATCCCTCCTTTGACCCGTCCATTGCCTTGGCCAGCCTGGTCCAGCACATCCCCCTACAGATGATCACAGTACTTATCAAGAGCCTCACAACAGACCAAAATGTCAAAGATGCTAGCATGACTAAGGCACTCTGCAGGTTAGCTCACAATTCTAGTGTAATTGAGATTAATGGATGTTGCAGTGTCTACCGTTACTTCACTTTGAATTATACAACCAACATAGGCCAGTTATTTTATATTTTTTGTTATTCAATCAGTCTGTTTTATTCCTCCCATATTGTCAATTATATGCACTAACGCGCTCTTCTTCTGTCCATCCAGGATGATAGACTGGCTTTCCTGGCCTCTTGCCCAACATGTTGACACATGGGTCATTGCTCTGCTGAAAGGATTGGCTGCAGTACAGAAGTTTACCATCCTCATAGATGTCACTCTGCTCAAGATTGAGCTGGTGTGTAACGAGAATTCCTGGTTTTAATTTATTATTGACCTGAGGAAGGAGCTAAATAGGAAAGCATAATTTCAGAGATAAATGCATGTAAGAGACTTCAATAATAACCACAGCAGTTTAGCGTGGCAAGGGGCCATTTATTTAGGCAAAGTAATGTGACTTACTTCAGCCATAATCTATTTCTCGGTTCCTACTCGTTTATTTATTCATTCATGTATTTTTACGTTTGTCATTAGGTTTTCAATCGTCTGTGGTACCCCATTGTGCGGCAGGGGGCACTAGTTGTGCTCTCCCACATGCTGCTTAGTTTCCAGCACTCTCCTGAGGCCTTCCATTTGGTAAGGGATCTCCTCTCTCACAGCCCATTTCCCTTTCATATGGCCACTTTATCGCCCTGCTCATTTTCTTCTCTTCTGGCGTAAATTACTTCAAGTCCCTATGGACGTTTCCTCCCAGCACCCTTGGCAAAGCTTTTCCATTAATGATGTGTGGAAGCACTTATATGCCATGTAGCGGTCCTTTAGTTGGCCAATTTCATCAGTATCTAAAAAAACAATTCCTCAAAAAAAAAAAAAAAATGTATTTAATGAGGTTGAAACCTCATAGGGATCCTCAAGTATAGTGAATGTTCACACGGCCACCAAGCACAGGTGCGCAATCGTTTAAATACATCCTATTACTAGTAACGATGGTGAAATTGTCCGCCACATTTCAACGTGCTCTTCCTCCACTCTGTCCCAGGTCGTCCCGCATGTGGTGCATCTGGTCCAATCTTTGCGGAAGGATGGCCTCCCCACCAGTAAAGCTTTCTTGCTGCAGTTTACTGAGCTCATACACTGCATGATGTACCAGTACTCTGGCTTCCCGGACCTCTATGACCACATACTAGAGGCAATCAAGGTAAAAGAATACAGGATACATCGTAATACACATATTCTCATGAATGTTGACATTGAAGAAAATGTTGATTGATGTTATCCATCAGGTATTATAGTAGGTCATTTTTAATGTTTGGTTAATGATGGACGTCTTCGGTTAGATGTGTCATTCCTTCTAGGTATTACAGACCTTGCCTGGTAGTTTTTAGCCAAAGTAAGTGAATTATGCGTCTTAATTTTTTTTTTGGTCATTGTTTCTTTAGGATCTCCCAAAGCCTGGAGAAGAGAAGATCAAGATGATTTTGAATCAAAGTGCCTGGACATCCCAGTTCAACACATTTGCCTCTGGCCTGCTAAGGCATGCTGGGAAGTCTGAGACGGGTAAGACTGGCCTGGTTAACCTGGGGAATACCTGCTATATGAACAGCATCATTCAGACCCTCTTCATGGCCACTGAGTGAGTACTGGACCCTCATAAGCATTGCAAAAGCACATTTATGATAGTTGTAGTCCTCAGACCTACTTGGCTGATGCATACTTGAAGCCATTTTAAAATACCCGATAAATACACACCTGCGACTGCATAACTGTTTAACTGTAAAAAACAAAAAAAAGCGAAATCAAAATAACCGAAAGTCAACACTAATAACAGTACTAGAACTATGTTGCTAGATGGAAAAATAACTTTAATTTAAAAAAATGTAATTTATTAAAAATAAGATTTATTGAAAATTATTTTTAATAAAAGCAATGAGCCACTTGAGGCCTGTGCTCTACAGTAAGTTTAGAACAGCCAAGAGGGATTTCTGCTTAGCATTGTGTCTAACGTCTCTTAGCTCTTCTATAATGTTTAGTGTAATCTCTTGTGGCCTATTGTCGTGTATGAAGCTTTACTTATTGCATTTTAATGTTTTGATGTGTTTGAGTTGAACAGTCTATAGTGTAATTGATGACTTTTGCTGTATCTCAGTTTCAGGAGGCATGTTTTATCCCTACATCTCAATGGTGCCAACATATTGATGAAAAAGCTTCAGTTGCTCTTTGCCTTCCTTGCACACACTCAGGTTAGTGTTTATCAGTTCACTGCATAATATTTGGTATTAATTGTTGGGATGATATGGAGACAGTGGAGTGCTTGTGCATGTGTTTGTGTATATGCATACATGGGTGTTTGTCTGTATCCTGCAGAGGGCAGCATACGCTCCCAGGAACTTCTTTGAAGCATCTCGGCCTCCATGGTTCAATGCAGGCTCCCAGCAGGACTGTTCTGAGTATCTCCGCTTTCTTCTAGACAGGTAGCGCTACCGGGACATTCAGTGTATTAGTAGTAATAGGATTGTGTCAACTAAAATCAATTGGTCAGTTCAATAGAGAAATTATTCAAAATGCTTTTCCCACAGTGTTGCCCTTCTGCAAAAAAAAAAAAATCATGAAAAATGACCACTTTAGAGCTTGTATTTTTCAAAGACCGTTGAATATTTTAATTATTAAAACTAAAGGGGTAGCCCAACTAAGCACTGTGAGTGTGTATAACTGGAGTTTATTGATATTAGATATATTTTTCCAGAAGTGGAACATGTATCTAAGGGCTTGTTTTGAAGATAGAATGGGCATAGTAGAATAGCATTCATTCTACCTGTGCGTACCCCTTCATCACCTAGAAAGTCTTCCACCTTTTTGCGGAAGAGTTGGATTACTTTTCCTCATTGTATGTTAAGAGTATATCTTTCTCTCGTTGTAAAGGTTACATGAAGAGGAGAAAACCCTTCAGGTCCTGGAATCAGCCAAGCCAAAGGTTGTCTCCCCTGGTGTCACAACCAGCAAAGATCCAGGGGCTCAGTCCTCTACAGAGGGAGCCAAAGAGTCACTTTTCACTCCAGTACCAGAGACCAAGCCTGTAGACGATGGGAAGACTCTGATAGAAAGAATGTTCGGTGGTAGACTGAGCACAGGTATCTGCTGTATGCAGTGCAACAGCGTCTCTGAGAAAGAGGAGCCTTTTACAGATCTCTCTTTGGCCTTCTGCCCCACCGCCACCTCCCAGGGGGGTCCTCAAACTGAGGGGCCCTCAGAGGAGCCCAAGGTTCTTTGCCAGGGATCCGTCAACGGTGGCAGCGAAGCTCCGGAACAAGGTCCGGTCAAGCCCCCAACAACCAGTGTCCAGTTTGTGCCAGTGACAAATGGGCCACCTCTCTCTGTGCCTGACCTGGTGAACTATTTCCTGGCCCCAGAGATCCTGGATGAAGAGAATGCCTACTTCTGTGATAAATGCAGCTCGCTCCAGCGGGCGGAGAGGACCATGAAGGTGGTGGCAGCGCCAGAGTACCTGATCCTTACCCTGCTGCGATTCTCTTACGATGCCAAATGCCACGTCCGCAGAAAGATTCTGGACAATGTCACCATCCCGTCGCTCATGAGACTACCTGTACATGCCCCTTCATCACCAAGAAAGTCTTCCTCTTCCTCCTCATCTCCCCTGCAGGTGGACTCTCCTGAGAGCAGCGAGAACCTGGCCAAGAAGCTCAAACCTTCACAGAGGGATGAGGAGGAAGAGGAGAAGGACAGAATAGATACAGCAGAGCAGATAAAAAGAGGAGGAATGACGGTCCAATCGATACCCTATGTCCTTAGCTCAGTGGTGATGCATTCTGGGATATCTTCGGAGAGTGGCCACTACTACTCCTATGGTCGTAACATTAATGGGACAGATGGAACACAACATCCAACAAATCACTTTGCCCCTGAGGAGGACTTGGGGAATGGTCAGGCAGAGCTTAGCCTCACCACTTGCTCTGCTCCAACAACCCAACCCAAACAAGTGGAGGCACTACTTTCCGGTGGCCAGGAGGCAAAGGATTGGCTGCTGTTTAACGATAGCCGTGTGACATTTACATCCTTTCAGTCGGTGCAGAATATTACCAACCGTTTCCCTAAGGACACAGCTTATGTGCTCATCTACAGGAAACAGGCGCTAACGGGACAGAATACGAACGGGGGGATAACGGCTAACGGAATGAGATCGAGTGCTGAGCCTCCCCTGCAGAAAGAACTCTTGGATGCTATTACCAAGGACAACAAGCTGTACTTACAGGTACGGTGAAGGTTCCAAAAAAATGGGAAAGATACTTTTCCCATAGGCCTAATCTTTTCCACTCAACCCAATTACTTTCATGAAAAAACATACCTAACCTGTGTCAGTTCCTGTAAATTTTGCCTCTAAATGCAGGCCAAGTGGGAAGTGATTAATGTTAGCATAAGTATTTAATCTGCTAACTGACTAAGTGGTTCATTGGACATTCAGACTAAATTATTATGCTAATTTTTCATGTTGAGAATGCATTTGACTGAACACATCCTTAGCAATAATTTTATTACAAAAGTTTTATTATTATGGACTTTGAAACAGCTTAGGTGTGTTGAAAACCTCCCACCTTCGTGGATAACTGAGAACCGTTGACTAGAGCGAAGTTGCTGTGACGACACTGAAGTCCATGTGAACTGCCCTCCTGTTATGAGAAAGGAGGAGTCATTTCATGAGTCATTGATCTGTGTAGTGTTGTCATTCCACCATGTTTTTGGAGGTGACTGAAATTAATCAACCCTAGAGGGCACTATAATAACATTTAGTGACCACACTGATGCGCTGTCTCTAAATCACATGGTATCACACTATTGCCAACTCTAATTTTTTACGTTGGGTCAGAGTGAAACTGAAATGCTCCCTGTGGTAAAATTGCCTCATTGCAGCAGCAAAAGAGGATATAGACAAGAATACAACAGAAAAGCTACAGCAAATATTATATTTTTGGATGATTCAAAAAATAAAACAAATCAAAGATAACTGAAGATACAGGGTCTTGCATTAGGGACAGAGACATAGACATAGAGCTAAATCTATATCAAAGCTTTGGTATATATTTAACTTCTGTCTACAGGTAGAAATAAGCTCACTTGCAAACGTTTGAACATTTGCCTCTTCCTGCTCTGTCCTCAATAGGAACAGGAGCTGAACGCTCGGACCCAAGCTCTTCAGGCACCTTCATCCTCCTGCTCATTCAGGCCCAACGGTTCGGATGACAATGACCCCCCAGGCAGCTGTGGCCCCTCTGGTGGAGGGGGAGGGGGCGGGGGCTTCAACACCATCAGCAGACTAGTCTTCTGAAAGGAAAAACCCCGGAAGAAACCCACGAAAAACTGGCACTGACTTAAGAGAGCTCTGGGACACAATGTGAGAAAGGTCCACTTGCTGGATTCCGGACTCTCCTACCATAGATGTGCACATGACCTTATTAAAAGAGCACTGAAGACATCTATAAACGCATACACACATTTACAAAGGTGTTAATTTTGGCACTGTTTTATTCTCAATCGTTTGACCTACATTTTAATTTTACCCTATTGTTTATTTAACACAAGAAAAAGGTTTTGAGCAGAATCTCTCTTTGCATATGAGAGTAACATGCACTGTGTCAGGGTTGGGGTAGAGCAAGGTAAGGGAGATGGATTGAAGTAGAGAATACACATTTATGCTTTCTTACCCTTATGAAAACCAAATATAATTAGATGTAAAAAAATAATGAATGGCCATTATTATCCTAATACATTTTAGTATTGTCACATTTTCTGATTAAAATGCAAAATTATTTATTATTATATATAAGCAAGTCATTGTAATTTGAGTTCATAGTATCTAGATTTCATCAAGTCTTAAAGGGGACTAACCGCAAGCTTAACGACTGACATTTGCAGATTTCTGAGTCTTTCCAATCTTAGAGGCGCGCACACTAAACGACGAGACCTCGCACTGCTGTATGTTAAAGGGTGATGAAACGGACAGAAACTGCCCATCTCCTCCCTCTCCGCGATTTTGAAAATTACTGAATTGTGGGTGGAAATAGGATGGTGAGGTGGGGAGTGTGAATGGCATTATGGAGTCAGGCCACTACTCACTTGAGCTTGTGGTGTCATTAGTAGCTAGCGAGTGGAAAGCGACAGAGTCAACTGGCACAGAGAAGGGAGCGGCCTTTGGGGTTAGAGGTGGTAAATTGATCACATCTCAAAGTCTGAAAATCACTAATACGTCATCATTCAGACAATGTTTTTTGACTGCCAGTTGGCGATAGAAAGCCGGGATTTGCACAAAAAATCCAGGAAACGGACATGCTGTTTTGTCAAGATTACATGAATGTGCATGAATGTGCTTCAGTATGAGATTGCCTGAGTTTGGGGTTTCATCACACTTTAAGATGTGTCCAGATTGTCGTAAAAATATCATTGTGATGGTACCGACTGAGATTGGAAGACAAGAGATTAGAGTCCTTGAAGGTAGAATGAGTAGGATTTTCCTAAAAAAAGAAAAAACAATGTATAGACTCATACAAAATTAATCCCTCTCAATCATCACTTATGACCCACTAGAAGTGTGTGGTGGATCTGCAGAGATCCTGCCTTCTGCCTGTATTTTATTATTTTGCTGTGTTTGGGACGTTTCTGGGCATCAACCTTTAGGCAGTGGGAGCTTCTGGTGTCGTTGAGCCAGGGGAAGAAGGGCCAACTTTGAATGTTGTGTTTACAAACTGCAACCAACAAATCCTACTCATTATTACCTTTAACCTTCACACACTACAAGATAATCATTGCGGCCGTGCATTGCAACCGCCCCAGATCTGCTCGGACCAGCTTGAAAATTATGGCCATTATTATCATTATGGCCAAATCATTGCTAAAATCAGGCTTAATGTTGTGTAGTCTGTTCTCAGCATTAGTGGCGTAAAGTAGATTTGACAATTATTCTTTGTCATAATCTTTGAAAAAATTAACACTGACACAAACACACACACACACACACACTCAGACATGCATGTGCACACTGCAAATTTGTGCAAGCACTCAAATTTAACAGTCACAGAAACTGTATTTTAATTTGTCATTTGTGGCTCTGTAACTTCAACTCTGAACTCTCTGCCCCAAGTTGGAGCTCATTTACTTTTCTGATATGCATGCATTTTTCATCCTAAGATGTGGGGTTTCTGTTTTGTTTTTTAAAGACATTTGGCTCTTACTTATATGACGTGTGCTTTGTCATGTTTCATATCACATGCAATAAATGTACATATGAATTCAAGTAATCATGGAAGCAGAACATTCTCCATGGATTACTGTGTAGTACACTGAGAATTTACAGGAACAAGTTATTTTCAATACAAAGACATTTTAAGCTGTTTTCAAGCTGTTTGCTGGTGTGATTTACAGAGAACAAGTTGCATACTAATTGTTTGATTTAAATTTCTTGACTGCAGTTACACATGGACAACATTCTGTTACTTTAACTGATTATTCTAAATTGTTCATTCAGGGAGAGTTTGTTTTCTTAATGCTGATTTTATGTGCCTTTTGATATGTAATGCAGATTTTGGAAGAAGAATTTGACGGGATATGCACCTCAGTCTTGCTGTACAGTGTTTATATCCAGTGTAAATAATTAACCATAACCTACAGTAAAGATAAATTGGTATTTTTGAATTGTTTTACTTGACTAGGCACGACATTTAGGAACAAGTTTCCAACTCTCAATGGCATGCTGGCAAAGGGAAATAAAACTGTCGGCTTGGCAGTTAAAATATAAACAAACAATACTGAACATATACAGGAGGACAAACAGAAACACTGAATACAGAAACAGGCAACATCGAAGGCACTTCATATTAAAATGACGTACTGTATTGGGAATGTATCAAGACAAAGTTACAGGTGAATTGTGGAAACCTTAAACCAAGTTTTACTAAAAGCCAAACATAAGGTTTGTGTGTGCTGTTGTTGCTTATGTATGTCTCATTGTTTGTCACATTGCTTTACAGATTCCCACAATGCCACTACGGAGAATACATTAACCAAATGTAGGCAGCCGTCTTTGGTGTTTTTCAGACAACTACGTATATTTGACTTCTTTCAACAACATTTCAGTTTGGGGTTACAACAGATCACCAGTATCATTTACTTTGATTCTTACAGGACACACCTTTCTTTGTCACCCCAGTTCAATTTTTTCTTCCAGGAACATAAATCCTAAGTGTGTGGCAGAAAGGCTTTGAAGGTGCAGAAGATGCAGCCTTTTTGTAAGTTAAATGCCTAAAAATGCAGCAATGTAAAGTGTGTTTGCTACTACTAACCTTGGGAATCACGCAGACATTGTTTGAAACAATTTCTTTGGGGTGGACATTGATATGCTTGTACGGGGATATTTTGGTAATAGTAGTTGCAGCTGTCACAATTATTACACAAAGCATCCAAATTACATGTAAATTCCCATGAGGCAGCTTCCATGACACACAATTCAGACCACCACACAACGTGTGTACTGTAAGACAGTGGAGACAACATTAGAATGGTGTGAAGCAACTCGTGAAATGGAAAGAAAAGTAACATTGCACTATTTGCATCCTTTCCAACCCTAAAATAATTTTCCTTCTATAACCTTTATTAGTTTGACAATGGACCATCTGACTGACTGGGTAAGTGGTAATCAGTTTATATACCTATTGGCATTAAACAATGAAAGTATAGCAATAGCAAATTGTTTGCAAATGTGCCATTTTTTCTATTTGGCTGGTGACATTACAAAACACTAGGACTGTAGCTTTCAGCAGGCATTTGGTAAAATCAATGACCCTCAATAATTGATCAACCAATCCATTCCATTTTTTTTTTACAAGAGATATTCTGCACCAAATTGGACTGGAATCCCTATTTTGTTACATGATTGACTAATCCAGGTTATACGTCCTGTTCATTAAGTAAAGCCGTGTCCTCTAATTTAAGTAGAAGGCCACTAACCACCACAAGTATTTATTGCAACTCACACACAGCTATCAATTTAACATATTATATTTATTGGAGATCACATATATAACAGTTCTACTTTCCTGAAAAAGAACAGCAGAATAGCTGGAATGGAGCCAAGGCACACGGACAAAAATACACGCAATCTCATCATTCTCACACGAGTATTATCTAGAATTCAATGGATCAAACGAATGGTGCAAGCTAATTGAAATTAGTACTCTTTGACAAGTGCTCACGTAACAAAAACTGCAAGTGTCATATTGTGACTATACATTATGTAGCCTATAATACAATTGTCCCGTTGCTTTTTCATCATCAGTGCTGTGGCTGTTAAAATATATAAATTCCCTGAAGTGACACGGTCATTAATCACTGAACAGGCTAAAAGACAACATCCTTTCGGGGGTATTTACCATTACAATAGCATTCCAATAAGATTCCTCAGATACCATTATACGCCCCACATGAAAGACAGCTTTGCCAGTGAATTTGCCCAGATAGAGAGGTGCTGTTTGCCCGAGTCCAAGAAAATAATAATTCAGGAAACCATATCCATATTAGGTCTACACATGTATAGGCTACTATCCCACCATTTTCTTTATGGCTTTGGAAAGTGGGAAGCCTATAAGGCGTTTCACGGTTGTCGGCCCTAATTAGCATTTGGAATACTGATTAAAATTCCAACAATAATACTGTAATATATTGAAGTGTACAGGTAGCGTCGCGCACATGTTGATACGCACGCATCATGGATAGTGTAGTTTACACGTTGCGCAAACGCTTTGCTGGGACCTTCAGGTCAATACAGAGGCGGGTCCTATCTTTGTCTTTTTCTATCTGTCCGTAGCCATTCTTTTTGAATATTCGGTCAGATATGCCCAACTCTTCTACATCACATCGCCGCTGTTATATATATTTTTTCAAATAGGCCTTTGGTCTTCTTTTGTTTGTGGAGAAAACATAAGCGATAGGGAACTACATGTCCCATGGTTAAAGCTGTAGGGTTTTCCTGCACGCCGCCGCCTCTCCCTCCGTGTTCCGAGGGAGGGCGAGTTCAGGGAAAGACTGAGCCACTCTGTCAATCATAATTAAGGAACCTTAGAAGTGTAGCGGTGGGAAGGTCGGCGAAACGATTGTGTTCTAGGTGGAAATAATACTTTGCGAGGGGACTATGAGAATACGCATCGAAACGTTGAGGGACTCAAACATCCAATTCCTAAAAAGGGAATCGCCTCACTTTGAGAGGAATCCCATAAAGCGTTTCACAGAATCATAAACTTGGCGAGTTTCACTTGCCTTGCGCCTGTTTCGCCTCAACGTTTCGGTTTGGATAAAGACACCAAAGTTGCGGTTGATACTGGTAGAAAGGAGGCGCCGCGGAGGTTTTCATTTATTCCAACACTGGGATATTTCCTTATAATTCGTGGGGAATCTGGTCTTTGCATTTCAGAGGACTACATTGTTGGTGACTCGACGTTCGAGGAAGGAGTGACGGTATTTAGCGCACCTAATAAACACCAAACACACGCCAATGCAACAGTAACTTTTTACTTCACTGTTTCAACGCTCAATCACTGTTTTTCAGGTATAGGACAAAAAAAACAAAACAATCTCCGCCGAGACTCCACGGAGAGGAAGAAAGGAGCAAACATGAGCGGAGGAGATGTGGTGTGCTCCGGGTGGCTGAGAAAGTCGCCTCCTGAAAAAAAGTTGAGACGTTACGTAAGTGCAGTTTTATGTTATATTTGTTACATTGTAACAGTGGGACTGGTCACAAAAATGCATCCTACTTTCAACACGGCCTGGTAGACACATTCATGCACGAAGACTTGGAGCAGTGTTTTGTAGCGACAAGGCAGGCAGGCCTGCTCTTGTGTGCAGTAAAACAAATAGTTTTGTCAATTTCTTCAGCGTTAAATGTTGTTATTAGTTGCACACGCCTATATATTACAGCTATTAGACCTACGTCGTAGCGCACAAGAATAAAACGTCGCAGCTACTGTTTTGATGCACATAGTGAAGACGTGCAAGAATAGCCCCGTACTACTCGACAATCGCATTCCTTAAAGATAGTAATAACCTTGTTTGTCTAGTCGTAGTCGGTGCACACATACACACCTCAGTTGTGTCCAGAGCCAACGTAGTGTCATTGGTCACACCAAGAATTAAATTATTTCCGAAACAAGTGCTAAATGACATAAAAGGCTGTTTGGATTTCCCAAAATTAGACGTAGAAAGTTCTCAAATTAAATCATTAGGTTTTTGTGTCATCTGTTGGCTATATAAATATATATATTATCCGCCACCACCACCCACCTTCTCTTGCTGTCTCTCTCTCACCCACACACACCTCACATAGTTCATAAATTGGTACACACTAAAACATTTTACAATTATTCATTCTCAGTATTGTTTGAGCAATGCTCCTGACCATAATATACTAAATCAGATGAACAGTTTATATCTTCCTCCTATAATATGTTGTAAATTCTGCAATATCATGTCACATTGATGAGTTGTGGACTTGTAAAGATTGTGTCGAGCTAGTAGGAGAGCTAATAATAATATATATATATATATATGAAAATCAGTTCGGTAGGACATGCCAGCTGTAGTCTTATCAGTAATTGCTTTCTTTATGGATTATTTGATGTCTCTGTTATTGATATTTGAAAGAAGCAGACAGAGAAACTGTGGTTTCTGCAAAAACATCCACATATTTAAGGCTAAATTGTTTTTATTTGTTTGACAGCATGAAACTAGTATCTAGTCATCAAAAATAGGTTTTGTCCAAGTACAATCACAGTTACAGTGGCCTATTCTCGTGATAAGGTGGTAGTCAAAGTCTAAACCTGAAGTTGAAAGGTGAAGATTTCCCCTGCAAATGACATCGTGACATGTAATTTCTCAGAGCTTCATAACAGTGACCAAAGAAGACATCTTAATGTTTAAAATTTGTGGGAAGAATGGAATTGTGAACCAAGGTTAGTGTCAAAGGTCACAATTCTTTGAGGTCCCACTAATGTATGTCAACAAGATGGGGTGGTGATGAGAAATATAGTGAAACAGTAGCCATTCCCTTCCCAGGGCACGTCCTAATCGCAAGAGATAATCTCAGAAACCAAGTATGAGACATAATGACCCAAAATCCCTTTCTCAGCACGGTAAACCCCAGGCAGGAGGATGATTTGACTGTACTTGAGAGGACAGGGCACGCAGCTGTGTTTTGTTTCATTACTGTTTTCTTGACAGAGTTGCACAGCACACACTGAGAGGGCCACATCACAGTATGCCATGGGGACGAGGAGCCTGGGAACTCTAATTTTTGTGTTATTAAACAGAATTTAAGCAGTTTAATTTAAGATAAACTACCGACCACATCACATGGCATTGCATTTTCTTGTCATAATCAAATTACATAAACCACCAGGGCCAGCTGTCCCTTTTGCATCTGACTGTTGGTAGAGTTTTGTGTCTGAATTGATGATGATTGATTACAACTTGGCCAGCAGATTCAGCCATTCCTTCACCCCTTAATAGTTGATACATTTCTGTGTTTCTGTCATTAAGACGTTGGGACTGATGACGGTGAAGTTTTTGTTGATGTTGTAGATATTAAGTTTAAGTAAAAGTAGAAAGAAGCACCAGGAGGAGGAAAGGAGAGAGGAGGTATTGATACTGGACTGTACAGTTCAGCTTTCTGAAGGTGTTGTTGGAGCTAATTCAGTGAAACATCTGTGAACAAAGTTGCCCGCTTCATAACCCCAACAGCACACCTGGACTTACCTCTTTCATCTAACATCAAGCAGGGTTGATACATATTTATTTACCTAATATAATATCACATAGGACCCTGTACATTGGTGCAAGGTTCCTTTATTCCCATTGGTCTTAATGCTCTGTCACATTCGCTTGTGAAAACCAAGGAAGTGCTGGCTAACTCACTGAGTTTTGACCAATACACAATGTATATTGTTAAATTGCCACATTACATTTCAAATTCATATGCTACTTATCTAGTATCTCACTGGCAGTTCTTACAGTTAATGCCTTTATTGAACAGGGAAATTATTGCCATGTTTAAAAAGCAATCCTCTCAGTTGTTAATGATTATGGCTTTGGATTGTCAAGGATTTCTATTAGTGGGAAGTTTGGTGGAATTCTAAAGATGAATGATGAATGCATATCTCTTGAAATGCTCTATGCATTCAACATTTGTAGACCAACATTTGTAGGTCTGAACTAGCAGAAAAATGATTGATTGGAAAATTCCAAAAACCAACAACACAATAGCCTATTTTGTCTTGACTGCATAGCAACATACTATGTGAGAAATTCTTGAGAACAGCGTCTGTCTGTCTGTCTGTCTCTCTCTCTCTCTCTCTCTCTCTCTCTCTCTCTCTCTCTCTCTCTCTCTCTCTCTCTCTCTC
>OMKK01031198.1:28011-42960 GCA_900302305.1 Polymixia japonica | reverse complement strand
TCTGTTTCAGGGCTAATTTTTCAGCAGAAGGTAGTCTGGGCTGCAACTAGTGCTGGCCCGTTACACTGGACAAAAACAAAAGAAGTTCTTCCACACAGACCCCCTGAGAGAGAAGATATTCGCTCAACTCCATTAACTATTTAGTATTTGTTGGTCAACCAGCAGCATATGATTTAAGTCTCGTTTGCATACGATAGCAAGCAATTCAATGTCAGCACTGCCAGGAGGGTGTGTGAATCAATTTAAGAAAAACACACTGCCCAGAGATAGTCTGGGTGGTCGAGTCCCCACTTCTGTGCCAGGGTCGAATCCCATCAGAGCTTTCTCTCCTGTATCTCCAAAGCTCTGTGCTCTCCTCCATTTCCCCATCGTGTCATTTAAGAATAAAATCAATGTCAATCAAATGCCAGAGTACCCAATGAGCTGGTTGTGTAGGCGGTACAAAGCGATACAACACATCAGTTCATGACCAAGGATATATTTTTATGTTAAAATACCACAACAAGACTGAGTGCTATGTGAAGGTTCAGTGAGATATGATCTACACAACAAGTGCCACTTCAGGTCGTACAGTGTGTTGATATTCCCTCTTTTCTTAAATATGTTTACATTGCCGGCCCGACTCTAAACTCCTCCCAGGAATCTGTTCTCCTGTAGTGTGTGAGGTGTTTGATGGACAGGGGAGAGGGCCAATGGAGAGGTGCTGCAGGGGAGGAGAAAAGTCCAGCTTGTTTTGAACTGGAACGGCTTGTTGCTGTAATGAATGAATGAATGAAAAGTTTATTTCGAACATTGATCACAAACAATTAATCAAAATATAATAAAAAAAACAGTAACAATGTCCGAAAAGGAGTAGGATGAAGTGTAAAACTTATAAAATTCCTACCCCCCTTTTGCCAATGCAAAGCAATATAGTAGTTATCACAAAAAGTTCCCTTCCAAAATCACTTAATAATTAGTAATTCTCCTTCAATAGAGCCAGAATAACGTACGTAGCAGCATTAATATCAAACTCCTCATTCATCCCATTAGGGTGAAGACTGGTGGTGTAAAAGGCAAGCCTGTTGTAAATTATAAGTAAGGGTCATTCTGTGGAGTCAGGGCACACTTGGGTCACAGGAGCTGTACGAGCGCGCATTTCAATTAAAATTTCAACCATCAATCTAGATTCTATCATGTAAGCACGTGCCTGTTTCATGAGACCTTGAATAAATATCACAGAACGAGCACTGACCCTAACCGATTTCTCTCTAAGGGAGTCTCTCAAATACGTGGTTGTTGAATCAGCAACACAATCGATAACCGGAGAAAGATTAAAGACGTGAACGTATCTTTCACATCCACCTGCCCCGGCAAAGCAGGCGCGAGAAAGGACTGGACGATGCAACGTCCTGAACAGCTGCGTGCTCGAAATGTAACTCAGCTGTCAAATGAGTAAACGACCGTGAATGTGTTTATTACAACAAACAGAAGACGGAGAGCACTGCATCATGCACGGTGTCCAAATCGCATTGCTGTTGATTTAATAGTTGTTGCTCAGTCAAATTAGAATGTGTTTTAGTTGGGCCAATGCCCAAAGTTGGTTGAGATAATGTGGATGGTAGCACATGACCCGTTATGAGATGAGATAGAACTGTATTTAATCCCCTGGGGAAGTTACACCTCATACTTTATGTAAATAAAGTATTCCTTCTTTTAATTACAGTACAACTTCAAAAAGCAACGTTCCACACAACGTGTCCTAGAATAGAACAAACATCCTGGGAGGGGCTGCAGCTGTTGTGAAGGTGGAAAACAAACAATTGTTCTTCCATTAGAGAGAGCCACTTAACGAACAAAACTGGATAAAAGCAGCCAGCAAACACACAAGAAAAGGTTCAGGGCTCAGAGATCTCCAGGGCGTTCCTCCCCTACCGCTCTTTGAAGGAGTTTGAGAAGTTTTAAAGGCAATTAATGACCTGGTATTTCTGGAGGCGTTATGCTGGGGCAATGATAGATGTGTAAATAGATAGATGTGTAATTCCACATTAAAGAGATACTAGCTGTAAAGGCTTGTTTTATGTGGACGTTCTCTAAAGCTATCTAATTAGTCTAGCGTTAGCACAGAGATCTGGTTAGCTAGCTAGCGTAGTTAGCGGCGTGATGCTACAAAGATCCTAATTTGGTCTAACTAAGGTCGGGGCTTGAGGTGCAATTGCGTCACGATAGTAAATGTTACCGGCCTGAAATGTGCCGAAGAGTTGTTTACATGTTCACAATGTGGGCAGAGGAGCAAGGAGTGGATACTATAATACTGATATAATACTATAATATAATACTAATACTATAATAACGATAAGAATAAATTCCATTTGTATAGTGCTTCTCAAAAGCAAAAGAAAGTGAAAACTAGGGGATTAAAACAAGGATGGGCCATTAAAAAAAAGTCTAAGAATTTATGTGCCTCTACACAGACCACTGCAGTACAGTTAATATCGAGCAGTTATCTAATAGTTATCTAATATATTTCTTCTAGAGAACAACGGGGAGAAATGTTGCATATTACGCCTTTCATTTGTTCATCATTTATCAGGACTTTTGCAAAGCAGTTTAGAAACTCAGCTATTGGAAAACCTCTGGGTTCTCAGGCTCCAGCCCCCTGCGATCCTGAACAGGAATAAGCCAGGAAAGAAAATGAAAGAATTAATCAAAGTATCTATTGATTTCAGCAAGTAATGTTAAGCATGCTAAGAAGCCATTGTTAGCTTGCAGAAGGTCAAATATGGACAAAGTTTTTCACCCAATTTGCAGTGAAAAACAAAGACTGTCTAAATTCAAAATGTTAAGCTGTCCTTTTCAGGTCCTCACCAGGGTTTAGAAATTAATAATAATGATGATGATGATTATTATTATTATTATTATTATTTTATATAGGCTATTTCAAAACACAGTTACAAAGTGCTTGAGTTACAAAGTAAAATAAATATGACAGCAAAAGGAAAGAAATCAAGGTATACATAAAAGAGAACCACGAGACGTTAATAAAAGATCATTACATACAAGCAAGTTTATAAAAGGGAGTTTCAAGAAGCGATTTAAAGAATGATACAGATGTAGCCAGCCTAAGCTCCTCAGGCAGGTCATTCTAGAAACCATAATCCATCTGGAAGGCTCCAACACCTCTTTTTTAATCTAGACTTTGAAACTGCAACTAGGGATCTACTAGGAGACCTCAGGACCTAATCATAAATAAATGTCTTTTGCCTCCAGGAGCCAGTAATTTCAGGTAAAGTTAAATGCCATTGTGGCTCTGATGTCTCGGCTGTTCTGACAATATCACCTACAGTGACAGCATGGATCCAGGTTCAGATGGGTAGATCACCTACAGTGACAGCATGGATCCAGGTTCAGATGGGTAGATCACCTACAGTGACAGCATGGATCCAGATTCAGATGGGTAGATCACCTACAGTGACAGCATGGATCCAGATTCAGATGGGTAGATCACCTACAGTGACAGCATGGATCCAGGTTCAGATGGGTAGATCACCTACAGTGACAGCATGGATCCAGATTCAGATTCACATTGGGTCCTTCTCTACTTCTTGTTACTCTACACTGTCTCCTCTCATGGAGGGCTTTTGCATTCACACAGTACTCTGACTAGTAATTCATATACTGATCTAGGGCTGAGAGATCATATACAGTATTATCAGCTCAAATATTGATCAAAGTTCTTATTTAGCTTTCATTAGGAAAACGTCAATATGCATCCATATAACCTGGTCATAAATAGCTCTGCATACATATAGAATATGAACATCATATTCCATATATTGCCATGGAAACAGGAAAAAACAGAAGAGGAGAGAAGACGCTTTTTGCTTCAGTATCTCATTTAATATCAGCAGATCTCAGATAACATATCCGGGTTTTAAATAATAAAGATGTGAACCTATCCTGGCTATTTTAAATGGGATACGGCATTTCCATGTGCCATCTCAGGTGACCTAGTGGTTACAGAGGCTGTCCCATGACCAAAAGGTCAAGGTTCATGAGCATCAATAGTCGCGTACCCTGCCACCGTGTCCTTGAGCAAGGCGCTGAACCCCTACCTGCTGTTAACTAATAAATGTACATATGGAATATTGGAGTAGCTCGTGGAGTAGTATTTAAACGGTTAAGGAGGGTGGTCGGCTCACTCCTTCATAAAAGAGTCGCCTGAAAAAGGCTATTAGAATGTATTTAGCAAAAGGAGGTGATGGAGGTGAAGGCAAATTCAAGCACCTACTCAGAACTGAGACAGTTTACTCCTCTATGCCAAAGATAAGATAAAATCAGTGCACCGTATGTAATAAAAAATTAGCAATAAGCAAAAATAAAAAGGAATAAAAATAAAATTAAAAAGATAAAGATACCATAAATACTAGAACATGTTAATTAGAATATACAGTAGAAATATATGGAAACTTTGAAGTTTGTTATGGTGTTCAGCACTTGAGAAAGTAATTTTCTATAAATCAAACAAATGTTTTTTTTTTATTGATGAGTATCTAATTAATGAAGTGAAGTTAAAATTTGTATCATTATTAAAAAAGTAAAGACTTTGAGTATAAAACTTTTAACACAACTCTCACAATCCTTGTCTAATACGCCGTTGGACTGCACAGAATCTGTACTTGTGTTTGCTAGTTTGTTTCACATGTACTTCCTGTTTGAGCGTGTGCACTGCGGGCAGCAGTTATACACCATGGCAACAGCCGCTGCCAGCAGTGAGGAAGTAATCACAGAATCACAGATTAGTTGCAACTTACATTCAGTTTGTTGCGGTTTTCACCTCAGCATCAACCCGGAAATTTAAAATATATTTTCGTGTTTTACATTTCATATAGAAAGGGGTCAAATAATATAAGTCACCACAAAATGTTGAAAGTACCTGGATGAGTGGATTGAAAACAATCAACTTCTGTTGTCAGTCAGGGTTCACTGCGTCTGGGTACAATAGCTTGTAAAACAAATACTGGTATAAAAATATGGCAGTAATAATTTAGATAGAGAAGGTTATCTTCATATTGTTATAAGAAATGATTGTCAAAATATCCTTCTCAAGAAATACACAGATAAAATGATATAGTGTCTCAAGATCAAAACAGAAAACAAGTTGGATGTGATTTTGAATGAATTGCACTGTAAATAAAAAATAAAACATTGTATTTATCACATTATGCTAATGTTATGTTTTTATGTGAATGCTAAACGGTATATTTTCCTACATTGTTTTTGGTTCATCTCTTCACCATTACAAGGTAAATAGTATAAATCACTACAGTAAATCAGAGAGTGTAAATTAACTAATCAATTTTCCTGACTGTAAATCTTTCAGAACCCTTAATCTTCAAGACGTTTGTGCTCACGTTTTGGAAAAAGTATTCTTGGACCAAGATTTTTAGGCAAATCCAATCCACATAAACCCCTTAGAATCTTTTCTTTTTACTTAAAATGTTCTTAATTGCAAGACTGAGCAATTAACTGCTTTGTCCCAGTGAAGCAGATCACTTCAGCGAACATTACGTTCTTAGTGATAGCAAAGACTATAGGACCCAAGAGTGCTAGTAATGTGCATGACTTGACAAATGACAGGTTATATCATATTACATTTTTTTTCATTACGTCCTTGTCAGGAACAAATAAGGCATCTCTTGAGAGAAGGTACTCTTATGCAAATGAGTGGCAGATATGTTTCAACAACAAAAGAAATTAGTGACAAATCTATCACACCTTCCTCCGCGAGGCTGGAGAATGACAGATGTACTTGTAGGGGAGGATATATTGAGATCAGTTGCCATAGCTCTATAATTTATAGAGTCATAGACTAGAGAGCCAATGCAATCATTCTTACGAGACTGATTCAAGCAATCGATCACTCCTTGGGCGAGACAGTCCTGAGCAGTTTTTAAAGACTATTTATGCGATAGATCCTGGGAAAGGAGAGGTGGGGGGGCGCGCGGAAGAGGGAACGCCTCACAGGTTCAATAACCTGCTCGCAGTGTTTTTGACGATCCAGCGGAGTTGATTTACAGAGATGAGGGATGTCGGTGCTGTAGGCCGGCAGAGGCTGCAAATAATCCCGGTCTTCCTGTGCGCCACAAGAAAACCAAAAGAGAGGTACGCTCGAGCCGGGGTCACTCTGCTGCCGAACATCTACTAAATACCTGCAACGTGACATGCGGGTGTTACTGTTTTGCAATTTAACATGTTGTTTGTGAATTTAATTCTACCTCCAATGTAATTGTTCCTCCTCATTTATCAGTCCTCGGCCGTCATGGCAACACATCACAACATGAAACAGATTAGAACGACCAAAAGCATTAAATGCTGCCGCTTCCATTAGATGCATCCCGTCTCATTTTAGCTGCACGATTCAGTCCACGCTCCCGTCAGTTGTACGGCCATCGTTTTCAGCGCAAGAGCCATTAACAACCCCCTTCCTTCACCATAACCCTCGATCACTAGATGATTGAAGGTTGCTGAATACATTGCAGGATTGTTGAATAAATTTCATATCCGCTGTGGTTTGTATGACCACAATCAAGTCACACACTTAAAGGTGGATGTTTACGTCATTCATAAGGACGTTTATATTGATGTTTGTGACACGCTGCCACGGTACAGCAAACAATGGTTAAAGGGGCAGTTCAACAAAATTTCCCTTTTAAATATCTGCGCCCTTACTTTGAAAGTCGACAGCATGAAATTCAAATCCAAGCTTTTGTTTATTTGTTAGGACACATTGGAGTCATTAATGCAACATTAAAATAATCACTGTATCTGAAGAAACGTTAAATAAGAGCAAAGCAGGTAAACATTTTCGGTCCTAAAATTGCTTTTAAAAAAGCAGTTTTTCATGGAGTAAGTGACAAAATAACCAGAGCTTTCTCCTTCCATTTTTCCCATGTGATAGAGACTAAATATGGGTCATCATTTATAATCATTTAATGAGTGTAATTACTAATTAATGAACTTTGAGATTAGATTCCCCACTGGGTAAACTCAAATTGCCATCAATAAATATTGGCTAGCCAATGTACAATTAGCTCACAAAAATATGATTTCACTGCCAATTTGCTCTTCAAAATGGACCCAACACCAAAGTCCAGAACTAAGCATGTGAGCTGTCGTGATGTGATTGATGTTCTTTCTCAGGACGAGCAGCAGCAGATGCAGGATTGTTCCAAGAACATCTGCAATTCAACTTTTCAAGCCTGAGATTTTGTACAGCAGAGCTGATTTTCAAGAGCCCTTAACTGGCTTTTATGGAAAACACCTTCATGTTGGTCTGTTATATGAAAAACCATCACAGCGCCTCGTTTTGAAAAAACCTGCATCTTAACTGTAAACCAGAGTGAGAAGGAGCATTTCTTAAGGGTGCTGACTGGAAAGACTTTCTGTTTTTATGGAAGATGCTGTTGTATCCGATGATGGAGCACTTCATGTCAGTTTAATTTTCAGTCCTAGGCTCTTTGTCGTTCAAGAACCTTGAAAGTGACGCTGGTATAAAGGCTTAGAGGCAGCGGGTGTTCGCTCAGACTCAGACATGCTTTATCCAGACATCATGAAGGAGAATCCTAAGATTGAGGGGAAAGAATGGCTGTTCCTTTAATCTTAAATAACTGACTCAGTGACCCTCACTCTAATCCAGACATCATGTTAAGACCCCTATGGTGTAAAATCAGACATTTTATAAACATTACACAAGGTCTACATACGACGGGTTTCCTCGCAACTGGAGAAACAGCCTTGTGCTCCCATCAATATAATTACAAATACACGCGCTGGGAGAGCAGCTTGGTGTTTCATCGACGATTTGATTGCCGCAATCTGCATGACAGACCTGACACCGTCTCGTTAAACTCAGCAAGACCCCAGGAGTTAAGGCCCACGAAAAATCTGCTGTCTTGTCCTAATTGGATTTCCCATCCTTAACGCATGACGTGAGGACACAGCCAGGGATGATATGGAGTTAGCGTTTAAGAGGATAACAGAGAGTAGCTAAGACCCAAGCACCGGTGGACAGGGGTCAGGCATGGAGAGATTAGTTTTTTTTGTATAACACAGGGGAGGTACAGCGGACTTAATCCCGGGCTGTGATCCGCGCTCGCTTCCACGCTCTGATTTCTGAAGACAGGTTCCTTTTGAGTTGAAGACAAAACACAAAACCGCGCTGAAAACGCCTCGGGGTGTCAGATACTCCCGGGAACCGTCGGGGCATCAACGCTCACGGCTGCCGGGTGTTTGTGCCGCTCGGCCTGCCAGCTTCCCTAAAAGTCTAGATTATACCGGAATTTCACAACACGTAAAGGTGAAGTGCAGCGCGCAGAGTTTTGGAAGATATCTTTGGATGCTCGGCACTCCTGTAACCCATCGGGGGCACCGCTGCCGTAAAACGTGTCAGCGCGGGTTTACCCTCCAGACGAGGAATATGAAATCTCACTCCTGCTCAATATTCTCCAGGCGCTCTCGAGAGCCGGAATGTAATTTAAGCTCTCTTTATTGTCACAGTGATACAAAGCACTGATCCTTAAACAAATTTGGTCCAGCGAGTCTGCGCTCGAGGAATATTGCAGAGTCTGTACGCTTGTCCATTACTGTGATATTTGAATTCTTGTTTTGTTTTTTTCCCGAAGCATTTGCGCAGTTATGTAGGTTATTTATCGTCGGTCCCTGTGTCAGTTAATCAAGCAAGAGGTAGCGATCGCGTCTGTCAATCACGTTATGCCTCTCTCTCTCTCTCTCTCTCTCGCTCTCTCTCTAGCTTTACCTTTTCTGGTCTCATCCATGCATTCTTCCATATCTAACTGCACATATCTAACTACAATCCTAAAACAGATATCTCATTTTCAACGTATTCTGCATTTCTAGTGTGTAGCACGCAACTGTGTTATTTTTCAACACAGTAAAGCCATATATATAAACAACTACGCATTCTGTGTCTGTATAGGCTGTTGCTATTAACATATGCTGTGTTGATAGGTGAAAGAAACGCGTATTACACAAACTAGACGCAGTTGTGTTTAGTTTGAGAAAGACACGTCCGTTTTGAAGTTGTAAACTGCTGGATACCAAACCGTTTTCTCTTTGTCAATACGTATGACAACAAGAGAAGGAATCCAGGCCGGTCGATGGCACGATGCTGCTTTTTCCTCTCTGGCTATATCTGCTCTCTTCTTCTCCTCATAATCTAGACTCCAGCCTGCCAGAGCCAATCGGCAGCCGTGCGTTATGACCGGCGCTCCCCGTCCTTCTAAAGCCCAGCGAATCAAAAGTGATTGTTCTTCTCCAAGCGCAGACTCTCTGCCGATCTGACTTATCACGACATATGGTGACACGAGCGCCCGAGGGCCCTGGCGGCAACCGACCTATAACGCCGGCAGATTTACCGCCACGCTCTACCCGTCGAGCTACACCGCCGGACCGCAAGGACACCAAGGGTTGACTCCTTCGTACGGGTCCCTGAGGCAAGAAAAGCAAGGCCCACGCAGTCCTAACACTGAGCTACCGGGGAGTACTTCATATGCAGATATGTCTGGTTAAGCTGCGTTTGCAGGGTGATCACTGTTGGTGATGTCTCGGTGTCAGAGCCCAGGACTAACAAAACCGCCCGCCCACAAGGGGGAGCTGGCACGTATAGGGCAGTCGAACGAATTGGCTTCAGTCAAGATTAAACTGATTCACTGATTTGACCAAATATTGTGACATTTTAGGTGTCTACAGTAGGCCTGTGTGAAAACAGAAAAAAGGATCGCCAAGCATATGCAATCGGTTTCAGACCCCCCCCCCCTCCTTAGTTGAGAGCATTAGAGCTAGATTTATAATACTTCTGACTGGAATTGGTAGTCCAAAATTTTATGCATTTCGAGGGGTCGGGGGATACGATCGATAAATTTGCTCCAAGCTAAATTTCTCTGGTGGGACTTTGAGGCTGAAAAGTGATGCGGATCCCGCGGCAAAATCAATAACACTGTTGAGTCACACACACACACACACACACACACACACACACACTGCATAAGAAGATACCGCACACACACACACACACACACACACACACACTAACACAAATTTCACACTCCTTCATTCAAGGTAGGTGCACTATAGATGCGGGTTTGCTGACGAAGCAGAACGTTTCACAATCGTGGTTGAAGCGAAAATTGACGTTGGAAGAATTGCTACAAACCAAGCCTCAATCACAGACGATCAAATAAAACACCCGTTGCATTAGAATCTGGACGGGCTGTTTTAATTGGTTGATTTGTTTAATGGTCTCCTGCGACCTACATGATGTTGTTGCTGGTTTGTTAACTTGGTTCACTGACAACAGGTCGAACATCAACACGAGTCTTTCCACGCATCAGCAAAGTGAAACCAGCGACGCACCGTCAAAACAGATCATTTCAATGAATAACAATACTTCTTATATTTTCGCCATATTCTGTCAAAGTGGGACACGGTTGTTGGTCAATGCACCAATTAGCTCTCAGATAGACTTTATACTTTTTTTTTTTTTTTTTTAATCCATATACGGGCAATATCTCACCGTTTATTTCCCCGCACTCGACGTGATATGAATATGATCTCGCCACTGCACCAGTATCTAAGCTCTTTATCCAACAACATATACACTGGACGCCAAGTGGCACAATAGATCCCCCTGGTTCAAACCGAGTGCAGATATTAATAAACACTCTACTTTCATAACAAAACGAATATAATGAAATAAACTTTGCCGGACAATGGTCAGTGGGCTGACATATTTTAAACATACCCCAGACCCCCGTCTCCAAACTGCTGTGCGTCAATGCGCATAACTGTCCACCGTCACCGCGCAGAAACTTTGGGCTAAAACCGAGCTCTAGAGTGATGAACATACTGCTACTAACTTAAATATTTATGACAACTGAGTAACCAGTGTGTCTGAAAATGAAGCCTACCTTGATGGCCTTCGTAGATTGGCATTTCACTTGATGCGAGACGGTAGCGGTTTGGTTCATCTTGGGACCCCGACACAGAGACAGTCCTATCCAAGCCAGATAAAACACCCGAGGAAAGTAAGACCAAGCGGCCGTCTCCTCGGATACCTCCGCGTCAGATGACTCGGATCTGGTTTGTTGGGGTTTGATTGTATATTATTCTGCGATAGTGTCTCTGACGCGCAGCTACCACGCCGGACGACTATAACCACCGTTGCGACAGCGTAGTGCGCACAGTTGCGCTCCTGCTGCCACATGAAAGTTGCGCTGCAGACTGTGAGCTTCCCTCTCCACGCAAAACCCCGACACCTGCAACAAGGCACTGCGTCGCATAAAGACCAGGCGGTCTATTCTCTGGTCACAGGTTTCCACGGGGGTCCGGTGAAATGAAAATTAATAGTTTGATTTCACCGTTTTCTTATGCATTTGTTTCGCCCACTCGTGCGGTTGTGTTTGAGTAGGTGGGCATGACGCTGAGGAGAGATGCAAGCGATTATATATTATAAATAGTGTTGCAGTTATGATTAGGCTTATGGATAAGTCATTTCTGCATATTATGCCATACATCGCCTGTTAAACTGTTGTGTTGGGAAATGCAGGCTGTTTGATATGCTGTTGTAATCCTAATCTTCTCGGGGGTATATCCACACATCTGACTAATAATCTACTACTGCTGTTAAAGACAATTTTAAAGTCCATTTTTTAATTTGAGGAAACCCCTGATTGAAGAAACCATCCATTTTTCTATCTTTTCAGTCAGTTGTGTTTTATATTAGCACTTGAAGTGATCAGCGTAAAGCAAATGAATCCCATGACGTTACACTGAGACCTGGTATCTATGCAGCTGCTGAGGTCTGTGTGATCCTATCCTCCATTTGCAGTCAATGCTAAGTGTCTTTTAGGTGGGTATCTCTATATGCTAAGAAAAGGGGGATATACTGTATACTTGTGCATGCCCACGACTATGTGTTTTACTATTAATATACTATAAAAGATAATTAGGAAATTTAATTAAATTTAAGTATATTCAAATGGAATAAAGAAAAAAATCAAAAGGAACAGGGATAACTTCAACAAATTAGCAAACGAAAATACATTGATCAACAGAAATGTTGAGCCTCGTATCTCTTTGTGTCTGGCTCCAGAATATGTGAACTGGCTTGAATACATAATTCTCCCCCGTTCACTTGATGCTTTCATGTTAATGATTAGCATGTTTTGATCTGATAACTGACTTGACAGATGATTCTGTCAGACCCTGAAGGTCTGCCCCTCACTAGAGAATATTTATGAAAATACCAGTAGACCAGAGAGACTATATTATATCAGGCAGACCTAAAGGACCAAGCATGTGTTCCACCCACCATCCTCGTGTCAGACAGCGTCCTCCTTATCTGGGTGTAGCATGTGTTGCTTGAATCCCTGCAGTCCCATGGTCAAGGTATGACGAGTAACTGGTTAGCATGCTGACAGTACTCATGCTTTCCATATCATTATAATATCCTCTATATTATATTATTAACTACAGTAACAAGAAAGCACCTGTGTGCTCGTTTCCAGGGTTTCGGAGAAACATATTAAACCAGAGTCAAGTTAAAGTGATAATCTGTAAACATTGATTTTTTTGAACAACAATTCCCAGAGTTCAGTCTGTCTGTGCCGATGGTCTCTATTTCTTTTAAAAAAAGGTTTCCTTCGTCAGACCGGCACTGGTTTCTTCTTTGGAATAGTCACAGGTTTAGTTCCTGAAGACAGTACTTGCCTTTTCTTTTGAGCCATTGTAGCTATCGTGGTGAAGTTTGTTTATGTAAAATATGTCACTTTCTGTGCTGGAACTGACACTGAATGATCACGACACTGAAATTTCCATTCAGTATAACAGGGAATGCAGAGTAACTCATCAGACAGGACTGGGTTGAATCATCATTGTGAGGATGATTAATATGTGGTGATAGTAACAAGAATAGGATTTCTGGTCCAGCCCTATAAACACGAATGTCTGTGACTGACTCACTGACTGACTGACTGACTGAGTGACTGACTGAGTGATGAAGTTACACCATAGGTTGCTTGCAGTCACGTGATTCCGATGACACGCAGAATTCAGATAGAGGGCAGGAAGTGAAAAGCAGAATGGACGAGATGGAGGAAAGCCCGTACTACACGTGTGTGTTGTTTGACAGTGAGCGCACACAGCAGCAGCAGCAGCAGAGAAGCACAGAATGCATGAACTATGAAGCGCGTTCACGTGCACAGGACATGATCTATACTCCATTTTCTTTTTTGGTATTGATCCTATTGACGCTAGAATCCATCTTCAAAACGAGACGTCGTATCTGTAGTATCGATACTTTTGGTGTCAATCCTCCCACCTCTAATTGACCACACACAGTCCAGACATATACTGGGTTTTGACCTAGTCTTGTTTAACATGAAAATATTACAGATTACATCTTTAAGCCTTCAACTTTATTCTAGACTAGACCTCTATAGTAATAATTACGTTTTTTTGATTATAATATATATATATATAAATTTGGGTTGATGATCATATTTCAGAACAATTATATAGTTTTTTAATTTACAAAATGAAAAAAGGATAACTGTATCTCATCCATATTCATAGAACTCTTTTTTTTTTAAGTCACACTTGAGCTGGTGAGATTGTGCTCCGCGCAACACCAGCTCTCCTAATTCACTATGCTCGACACTACGGGCACAGTTTAATGGAATTTTAGGTTGAAAAATATCGTAATCACCGAAGGAACAGTGACACGATCCCACAACACCGCCCACAGGAAACTCTCAGCTGGAAGATATGAGGTGATGGCACGAGAGGGAAGAAATATGTTTCTTCGTGACACAGTGAGTAAACGTGTCTGCAGCGGCCTTCAGGAGCTGATAAATTACAGCTGCGCAGGCCTCTGGTGTCACGGCGTTTCAGATCCTTTGTGTGCACGAAAAAAAAGAAAGAAAAAAAAAAGTGATTTTCCCTTCTCTTTCATCTGTTGTCGTTTTGGTTTTTTTGGTTTTTGTTTTTGTTTCCCTCCTTTGTCTCGCTCCCGCTCCCCCCGCGGGCCTCTCCGGGCTCGGGCTCGGCCCGCGCGCGTTGCTTGGAGAAGCTCCGTATCAAAGGGCCGGGCGTGTTAATTGAGCGGTTGTGGCACATCTGTTCTCCGTGCGTTCGTCAGAGGGACGCCGTACGCCGCGCCCTATCCGTTGCATCTCGAGTAGTTTCTTTTTTTCACCTCGCAAGTGTCTGGCGCTGCATATCAATGTCCAGACGCGCGGGAACACCGCGGACGATCAAATATTTCATCTGTATGCGTTCGTCTCGCGCGGGATTAGCGCACAGTAGTGGCGTGTTCAAGTGGATTTAAGACTATAAGCTTGAGATAAACCATAGGGCTGAAGACGTCGCTGTGCTGCCGCGGCAGGTACGCTCTGCTAATGGTATTCTGCATAGTCTCGGCTAACACGCTGTAACGTGTACAGGCAGGTGTAAATGAGGCACTTGCAAGAACATGCTCAGAATTTGCGGTAATTGCCTCCCATGTGCTGCGCTCATGCGTGTTGGCGTGTGTATTAATAGGCGGCGTGCCGTGTGCTCTGCGCACATGTGCCGGGTTGATTTCATGCGAGCAGGCGTGCGCCGTAACTGAATGAACAGTTTCAGGTTTCCGTGCGCTTGCTTTAATTTGTCATGCCTGAATAGGTGATGAATAGCGTGCGTGCGTGTGTGTGTGTGTGTGTGTGTACGTGCATATGTCCGTATGTGCGCGTGCGTCTGTGTTCGTGTCTGTGCACGTGCGTGTACAGTGTGTGTACTGTGTGTGTGTGTGTGTGTGTGTGTGTGTCCCTGCGTGCAGGAGGGGTCACGCACGCCATGCCGCGCTCTTAAAGAGCGTGAGTTGCACATCTAATTAAATGTGTACATTGTTGA
>OMKK01031198.1:10747-24663 GCA_900302305.1 Polymixia japonica | reverse complement strand
CCCCCCAGTTGCAGCGGGCTGCGAATGAGATGGCGAGGCTGCTTATCCGACGCCCGCCAGGTACGCGGTCGAGTCGTCCGTGGGTGAAACGCGGGGCTCGGAGACTGGATTACCTGTCCCGTCTCTTCGCGGTTCCTGGCAGGAGTGGGCGATGTCAATCGTTATTCCGCGGACATGACTGTGACAAAGGGACTGCTAGGCGTCTGTACTGACACACACGCACACACACACACGCGCGTGGATTTCAGATTTAGCCGACAGCTTATACTGCAGGTGGTGCAGGAAAAAGCGCAACACAACACAGATTTTCACCAGAGAAAAGGTTCAAACGTTGTTAGTGGGGCAGTTCACAGGAGTAGAATATTTTGCATTTTAGCTTAGTTCTGTCATTACATGTTAGGAACGAGTGGAGACATTATTAAATGATAAATGGACTGCATTTATACAGCGCTTTTCTAGTCGACTACTCAAAGCGCTTTTACAAATCATGCCTCTCATTCATACATCGATGGCGGCGGCAGAAGTGCGCGGCGTACGCCAGCTCAACGAGGGCAGTTAGGGGTTCAGTGTCTCGCTCAAGGACTACGAGACGACCCGCTCTACCGCCTGAGGCGCTATTAACAACTAAATATAAATGACTCAGGTGAGGAGCCAGGCTCGTATACGTGACTTCACCAACTTAACGAACCATAGTTAATGCTACCAAATTAAAACTGTTAACGTTGCGTAGATAGATAATAAACATATAAGAAATATTTATAAGAAAAAAGAAAATAAGCCCATAATACTCATTACAAGAGTGTAATGTTCGGCCACTACCAAAGGGCTGGGCGAGGCCTTACAGTGTACTAATGCACCGACGCATCATTAATGCATCATTATCTTTCTAGAATTGGCACTGGGATTATTTAAAGCAGTCAGTCAGTCAGTCAGTCAGTCAGTCAGTGTGTGTGTGTGTGTGTGTGTGTGTGTGTGAGAGAGAGTTTTAATCACAGCAATGGGATTCAAGTGACTCGCACCCACACAAGATTAATAGGGTTTATGCAGTGAACTGAGTTACTGTTATTAAGTTATATTACCATCATTCCTCATCCCTGATGGCCTCCATTCCCACAGGTGAGGACACCCTCATGGCAGCCTGGGAACCAGACAAATCTGCGAGCTCATGTCTGGTCCCCCTCCCGTTCAGACAGATTTCCAGCCGACCTGGCCCGGGTCGGACCAATCAAAACCGTTTATCTAATAACGGGCGGGCTTTGATACGATGACTGTACAGAGGAGCGCCGTTGAGGCATTTTTGTAAACAACCAAGATGGCTGCCGCTGATGCCGCTCTGCCAATCAGGGCAAGTATATCCACGTTTTGTTGCTCTGATTGGTTGTAGGTCTATCCAATTGCATCCAGAGGCACTTTGGTCTCGAAAATGAACTGAGAGGTTCCAGACTAATTGGCCTGGCAATGTCAGGCTACCCTGACAAGCTTTACTTTACCAGACCCGGCCTGCCTTTCTTGACAGCGACGAGCCAACTGAAAGGTAGTACATCATCAGTCACAATTCAACCCTTCAGCTATGATGCCTAATTGCATTTACCATTTACCATTTGAGGCACTTAGCTCACAATCTTATCCAGAGTCACTTACAATCAACCATAGAAGACGCAATAAATTCCTAATTTATCAAGCAACAAACATTGAGTGCCACAGCACCTGGGCAGTAAGACATCAAACAAGGCAATGAGACAAATATTTGTGTTTGTCTAGAATAATTATGTATAAATCAATTTATATTTAAGGTTTATTTAAAGAGGCTGAATGGGATCTTGGCGAATATGTCAGTGTTTTTGAATCATCTTGTTTTGGCCTGTTATAGTGCGTGCATCTTTGTCAACGACGTGCTCAGTGTGCGCGCACACGCACACACGCACACACACACACACACACAGACTGCAACGAGCAGCACCCGACTGAGACACACTCGGCAAGACTGTGTCTTACTTAATACATTTTACATCCATTTGGATCTCTTTAGGGCACCAATAATTGCAGAGAGCAATGTAACCAACAGTCACTTTTGACAGAGAAATTGTCCTGTTATCCAGCAGGCCATCTAGGCATAGTGACACTCACCACCAATGTGGAAATGGCACTTTATGACTCTGTTCGCTCCTCACCAATCTGTTCTCCTAATTACAGTAATACCCAACAGAACCCTCGTTTTAAAAAGCCATAATTTGCCAAAGCAGTCCAGCAAGCAAGTGGCATCATCCTTATTTGCTCTCCAAATAAGATATTTGCGCTTGCAGATGATGAATGCATGCGGTGTGAGGCCTTTGAGAGTGATGGGAAACATGAGCAATCAGGTTTGGCAATTAGATTGTGAGCCAGCAAGACTCTCCCGACATTAACACAATCTGAAAAACATTACACACAATTAGTACGAGTGGGTTTGGACTGAAGAAAACAGCCTTTGAAGTATTAGGATGTAATGAGTCACGATCACTGAAGTTCATGCAGGCAATATCGATATATGTTAAAGCGTACATAGGTAAGCTTTAAGTAGACACCAAACAACAGAAAATCAGTACAACACATTCCAAAACAAACCCCCTCATGTCTACTATTTATAATAATAATATAATAATAATAATAACTTTATTTATATAGCACCTTTTAAAACAGAGTTTACAAAGTGCTTTGACAGACAAAGTAAAAGCAGAAGGCAATATAACAACAGAAAGCCAAACAGTAAGGCCAAACAAAAACAAGACAAAATGAAGGTAAAGTCAAGATAAAGTTAAAACATGAAGACAAAAGATGCAAAAACACAGTAGACAGAAGAATGATGAAAGATAAAGACGTAAAAGAGATTAAAAAAAACATAACAAATGTAAATATAAATAAATACAAATAGAAGGAATAAAAGCAATAAAAAGACAACATCACATAAAAGCAAGTCTATATAAAATGGGTTTTAAGAAGTGATTTAAAATAAGTCACTGATTCTGTGAGCAGGTCGTTCCAAAGCCGAGGGGTCCTGATGGCAAAAGCACGGTCACCTTTAGATTTAAGCCTCGACTTTGGAACGACCAGAAGGACCAGAAGGACCCCAACCAGGAGCTACAGCTGCAAACTGGCTTATATAGGGTTAACATTTCTGATACGTATCTTGGGGCCAGACCCAACTGATCAATAAAATCTTTAAATCAATTCTAAATCGAACAGGGAGCCAATGGAGAGAAGCAGTGATGTGATGTTGTCTGTTAAAACCAAGAAGCTAAATGCCAGGATGTAAATGCAGTGCAATGTAGAACATGGTGCAAGATGACTTGAGACATAGATGGATAGATGACTGACGGAAAACCAGATTGTGCCAGATTATATTAGATCAGATCAGATTGAACTTTAATGACCCCTGTAGGGAAATGATAATTGGAGAATAGACAAGCACAAGGGTAAAACGGTAAAAATATATATATTTAAAAAATACAACTGAGAATAGCAACATAATAAAATATATTACAGTAAACAAATAAAGGAATGAGAATACATGAAGCCGTTATAGGAGAACTACTGTGTTGATGTGTAACACGCATTGTAGCTGTTAGTGTACAGGAAAGTGAGTTTGAGATTTGAATATGAAAATGAAAACACATTTCCGTGAAATAAATTAGCAAAGAAGCTATTCCCATTATACTATTTAAAGAAATATAGGCAGAGTGTAAATAATTTCTCTCCAAGGCCTTTTCCACCAATAAAGAACCAGTTCCGTTCTGGTTCACAAACCAAATTTTGAACCGTTCTTTGAATTTTGTACAGCGCATGTTGGTAAATTAGCTTTATAAATGAATTGACTTGACTTGACTATTTAAGGGGTTTAAAGGGGCAATTCACCATAAAAAGAGAACCAAAAACAAATTGAGGATAGCTTCGTTCTTCGTTCGAGGACCAACATTTCTCCACTTAAAGTAAACCCACCCACCTCCACCCACTTCTGAGGTCTCTGCTCACGGTAGTCCGCTCTTATGAACACTCGAAGGGGAGGTTTTCTCGGGGTTGTCTGTAAATGAAACCGTTCTCTGTGCCTCTCTTACCTCAGACAATAAAGCTGCCGCAATCCTCGTGAAAACCCCATTTCGAGTGACTCCGTGGCGAAGCGTTACAGAGAAGACAGAGCGAACTGAAAAGGCAATCATGTTGTTTACTGCAGGACACTGGCTAACAAGATGAAAAAAGGATTAGCACGATGGCTCATCTTTCATTTCGTATGCGGGGATGGCATCTAACGTTCCACGGGTGGCAATTCCCAACTTTATGCAAGGAAAACAACAGACGTATGAACAAACTCATGGAGCAGATATTATCCTTTACGGATTTTCCATATATCCCTGCTCTCTGAGAAATTGAAAAGTGGTCCTGGCTCTGTAGACACAGCGGTCCTTTCCAGAGAGGAGACAAGGGTGAACCGAGCAGGGACATGCAGATCTATTTCCTACCATTTGCAGCGTCAGAGCTAAGACCCCAAGGCTTTCTCACCTTGTCATCCCCATCCATCTTCAGATTAATAATCTATAGTATAATCCATCCTGTTACATAGATTCCATCTTGCACTGAAGAGATCCCTGAAGAAACGGTACTCCAGTGCCCTAGGGCGGTCTGTTTTAACCTTAATATTTATAACTTTTCTTATGAAAAATGAAACATAGCAGTGGCAATGATATTCACCATTACAACTATATTGACGTTTTCCTTATGAAATAATATTACTTTTTTTTTTTTTTACAGGAGTTTTCATTTTGTGTTGACATCATGAAAAATGTATGATAGGGAAGTGTTGTGGAGTATCCCTTTTATTGTAGAGACAGGAATGAATTTATATGACAAATGAATACTGATGAAAAGAAGATTGTGATGTTCATGCAACAAGTGGACCTGACCAATAAGTGTGAATTATAGTATCAAGTTATGTTATATATTATGTAGTAGTTCAATCCATAGCTTGGTAAACATATGTTCTACAACAATGAAAAGGGCTGATGTTGATGTATCGTTTGTAAAATATATTGCCTTTTGTACATTTTGTGAAGATTTGGGTGCAAAATTCTGGTTCACAGAAAATATATATCTGAGTCAACGAGTCAACGAGTCAATCTTTTTGATAAATGGAAGTGGACAGTCCATCTTTGAGCAGTCCATTCATCAACACTGTTACCTCAGGGACGATGTCAATTCTGTTCAGGGTTTGGGTTTTAAGCAATGGTTTCAAACTGTTTTTCCTATTAAACCCTAACTAAAACTTTACAAAGCAGTCTTCCAAGTCAAAACATGGAAATCAGTGGCAGAGTCTAAACATTCACTCAACTCTTTATCTGACTTTTTTTTGAAAATCACTGGCATTCATGTTACTTCACAAGGGATCCTCCTGGGACCGCAGCACAGGCCCGACTTCATACCATAATTCACACTTCCTGGTCAGATCCACACCACGCTGCATGAACATTAACATCTGATATCTTCACCTCTGGACCCTGGTTGACTGGAAACACATCTGAGTAAAGTAGCATACGCAGTAGACCAGAGTAAACCTCTGCAGGTTCAAATCTCATTACACTTAACATTGCAGTGCATTGCATTGCAGTTAATAAACATTTAGTATCCTGTCAAGTAAAGACAAAATCTCAGTAGTTGAACTCAGGGACACACATTTTTATTCCTTCAGTTTAAACTAAATACTGGCCGCTTGTTTCTTACACTGCCAAAAGAGATTCCCATCGAGAGATAAAGGATACTGTCATTATGAAATCCATCAACACGTTCCAGTTTTTATAAAGAGTTCCTTAAAAGCTTAATTCCTGTCACCCTTGGAGACAACAAACTTTTGATCACAGACCACAAGCTTTTGATCACAGAATAATTAACTACCCTTCACGAAGATCATCAAAGATGATCCTTTATCAAAGATTATCCGTTATGAAATAGTCTCACTGCTCCAATTGTTAAGATTAAAAATCAAAGACTAAATGCACCCCAGCGTATAAGCTGCTCCTCAGAGATATTGAATACTGACTTCACATCTTGATGACTTAGACATTTTTGTAACAGCTCTTCAGCTCTGTAACTAGTTGCTTACATAAAATTTAAATAATGAACTGTTTGAATCTATGTCAAGGGCAAAGGCTGGTTATATTATTGTCTTGTTCAAAGAAGAAAATTGACAATACCCGAACAAACAAACAGCTCTGCACCGTCCAATCTTAAATGTGATATTCTTACTGTAAACTACTAAAAGCCACAATCTGTAATTCATTTAACGTTCGATTCCAACCTGAACAATAATGATTCTGTATTTCTCCATTTGACATCAATGATTATTTTTACTTTTTTTTTTTTTTAAAGGGTGATGAAATAGACAGAAAAAGCCCGTCTCTGCATTCTACGCAATTTTGAAAAAAACAAAATTGAAAAATACAAAATTGTGGGTGTAGACAGGATGCTGGTGTGGGGGAAGCAAGGAGTGTGAATGACAGTGTAACATCACTAGTTCACTAGATCATTCTCCCGGTGCAATAATACCAGCAGCCAGCAAAGACAGACAAGGAAGTGTTGAAGCAACTGACGAACTAGCATCAAAACTGCATGAAACGGGCATGTATTGAGATATTTATGGCTGGACCGCAACAGCGGGGTCCAGCCCAGCAGAGGAGTAAAGAGTGCATGCACTAAGAAGCACGTTCACGTGCACAGAACATCATCTACACTCTTGTCATGAAGATGACACCGGAACAGAGTTTGCAGAGACAGTTTCTCTACTCGTTGATGAAATAAAATTGTGAGAAAGCGAGAGAGACAGATCCATTTTCTTTTTTTGGTCCCGTTGACGCTAGAATCCATCTTCAAAATGAGACGTAGTATCTGTAGTATTGATACTTTCGGTATTGATCCGCCCACCTCTAATTGACCACACACAGTCCAGCCATATACTGGGTTTTTGTCTTGTTTTATAACATCTATGTACAGACGTGTATCACTGGAGGATGAGCATCACCGTTTTGAAAAGCACGTGTTTTGGGTGATTTTGGGATTCATTTTTTTGATTTTTCCACCCAGCAGAATTGTATTGGAGAGCAGTTGCCCAGCCAACAGACACCATAAGTACCACTAAAATGAAGAAACTGAGATGGTCAGAGCAGGAATATGAGGTACATGTTGAAAATACAAAGAAAGACACAAAAACATTTGCAAAAAAAAGTGACACGTGGTAAATGATTTATTCGGCCCTTCCCTGAACTCAAATGGAACAAATGTATGTGGATGATCAACAGCAGGTGACCTGATGACCTGACTCGTTCAGTGCCCAATCCCCACCGGCCGAGCGAGACGCGACCTTTGAACCATCCACCGTCTCTTATTTTCTGCACACCTCCTTGTGTATTACCGCACGGCATCAATGCTGCATGATCACAGAGGTGCAGGGCCTCCGACGGCTGCAGAAGAAGCTCTTTGATTACCTGCGTCGCTCCCAGTCACAGTCTCCTCTCTCACCAGCGAGCTGTGATTTTAATGTAATTCTCAGTCCCATTCAGGTACGAGGGCTGCCTCTCTCTTTATTTCAGGGAAAGCTATACATAATTTATCAAGCGGCAGAGTTGAGACGACACCGCACCGAAGGCAGGGATTAAAAAGTGGAGGAATGTAAAGCATTGAGAAATAAGGGGTTTGAAGCTAAATTGATTTTCATTGATTCATTTGGGCGTACTCTCCAATCACAGCACTGCGTTGTGTTTCTGTTTAGGGAAGAAAGAAACTTGTCGTTTTTGAAGTTGAAATGAGATGAACTTGTCAGACGTTATCAGAATAGTGTACGTTGAACCCATTTTGGGGTCAAATTCCTTATAGTGATAGATATACAGTAGATATAGTGTTAAATTCAAGTGGTTGAACTGTCTATGATTAAAGGTCTTCATACTCAACGTTGCACAACTCAAACTCCCTTTTTTTCAAACACACTTTTTACAGTCAAAATACATAGACTGTATTCTCATTATAATTTGTTTGTTTTTTAGGGCTAAACTATGAAGCCAGATGATGAATTACCGTTGCTTTTCACATCGTTCTAGAGGTGGGGGCAGTATTCGGTGAACACCACTGCTAAATGGATGTATAAAAACACATCTAATCTTCAGTTATTAACACATTAACAGCTTCCTTTCCTTCAGGAGCAAGTGCAGGATCTCATACCATCTGGAGTATTTCCACTAGTCCAGTGCTTGCGCTTGCTCTGGGAGGACATCTGTTCTGTTTGGGACATTTTCATCAGTGTTTCATCTGTACTAGTGGTTTGAGACCTGGATTTTGATGTGGTATTCCTATTGAACTTTTCAATTTCAACAAGACTGGTTCCCTAAAAACCTTTTAAAATAATTACTTTCCTGCAGAACTGGTTCCTGGCAAGTGACATTGTTATTTTTTACTTATTCTTAGTGATCTTAGTATTATTCCAACGTTGTATTCCAGAATGTTGATATGTTGCACATTTAACAAACCAACACATTAAGCAAGCTAAGGGACTTCTAAACCTCCTGTATCAGCTTTGCTGACATACTGTAGTTGTCAACTGTTTCATTCAGAAAAAGCCTTATCAGCCCAATACAAACTGTTCATCATTCAGCTGACGCCCTCCTGCAGTCCAGTGACAGAGGATCCTCTTTCAATTGTGGTCAATGGCAGGGGCGCCCACTTGCTCCCCCAGATCTTCCATTATTTATTCAAGGCAGCCTGTGGTTAGGAGTGTGGTTAGATGTCTTGGCAGCGCTATTTCTCATTGAGGCAGACTGATAAATAGACCTTATCTAACACTCCATCAGGAGACACCAGGTGAGCTCCCATGCCCAGATTCCCCCCCCCCACAAACCCTTTTCATGAGGGGACCCCCTTAGTGAGCACTATCTATCTCTGCTGGCTCTGTACCAAACCGGAGCTCATGTGAATAGACCCGGTCTCAACCTCCCACTACTGCATACTGTAACATTCTTATTAACGCGCCATCTGGTGGAGATGAGTTTCAGAATCACGCACGTGTTTTACATATTGTACAAAAGTTGTACAATCCCTGCAATATCTGGACAATATATCTTGCATTGTTAATAAAAAGCAGTTGTTTGACTGTTGAATCCTATGAACTAATGTTACCACCATGACAGCTAATTAAACCACAGCTACTCTCAGAAGCATGTCTCTTCTTTTCATCTGTGCGCTAACATAACCAGCCACCATCATTAATTGTAAAGCAAATTGGTATCAACCCAGCCCTATGTAAGTGTAAATGTCCCACTATTACCATCAGAATTTTAGAAATTGAATCCAACCAAAGCTGTTTTCTGATGCGAGGGAAGGTTTCTTGCTGTGGACATGTGAGACACTGTTCTGTAATACTTCTTTCCACACGCATTTGTTGTTGATTTCTTGTTTTGGGCGGGGGGAGGGGGTATTTCAAAGGCTTTGCTGTGATCACAGCTCCAATTTTCCAGTCATCATTTCCCTGAACCTCAGCGACTACACCGCTACTGTGCATCTCCCCTTGTGGCTTCGACACATCTTCACACAACATCGCTCTATCACAGACAACAGACGGGCAAGTCTAACTGTCCCTCCGAGCTTCGGCGGGAGGATTTTCTCACGCGTCTTGATGGTAATTGCTCCGAATGGGTAGCCCTAAATTGAATTTTTGATGAGAACGACTTATCTCGTGAGACCCAGAAGGAAGCGGCGCGTCTCCTGAAGTGTAGCCGTGTTTGTTTTTCGTCGGGCAGCGTTTTATTGTATCGTCACTTCCTGATGGAAGCAAGTTCACGACAAACAGTAGAGACGTAATTTAGTGCCACAAAGTAGCGAGGTCTGTTTGTTAAAAGCAGCAATAAAATGTTGATCAGGCATTCAGTTATTAAAGCATATAAACTGAAACCATAAACCCCTCCTATTCTTTATAAACTGTTTTACGGCCAGACGTCCATGGATCTCGGTACTCGGATAAATTGGCAGACGTCAGTTGATACTAAAGAGTAAAATATGTACAGCTCTTGTGCAATGACTCACCCAGCAGTGTCTTCCTGACGGCAGTTCCTGCAGTTGTCTCCACACCATCACAACTTGTGTCAGCGCTGTTTCCTGGTGTCTGTAGTGAGCTGCAGTTGGCTGTCATTCTACAGTACATACTGCTCTTTAAAGTAGCGATCTCGACGATCTCTGAAGATTCGCATTTAAATAAATGTCTGTTAAGTCACTATCTATCGCCGAATGAGGTAACACAGTGGTGATTGAGCCTGTGGCCCACTGATGAAAGCCCTTTGCATTCGCAGTATTATGAGTATTAAGAACCGGGTGTCTGTGGCGACTTTCCCCGCCACGCATTCAAATTAACGTTTTAGTGACGCGTTTTCCCTTTGAAGTGAGGTCCGATTACACGCCTGCAGTTACCGCTTTTCGCCACAGGCGCCGCCAAAGACTACGAAACGGGAGATCGCCCAGATTGCCACTTTAAGGACACAGACTGTATTTGCAGTCCTGCGTGGTTACAACGTGCGTTGCCGCAGCTAATGGACTAACCCCAAGTCAAATCAGTCCCTTATCTTGGAAGCACAGGTGCTTTTACGGTATTGAACAACTACGGCAATTATGGTAATTACAGTAATTATGGTGTTCAGTCTTGATGATTATGGATGTGTTTTGCACATTTTCATGTCTGTGTTTGTACACTTGATGTTTAAACTCTTGATGGCACACAGACTACTAAGTAAGCTAGTCTAGAAGTTAGTTGAATAAAATAATTCTTGCCACAGGAGACTGCTGCCGGTTCCTTATTGTGATCCATATGCACAGCTTGTTGTTGCTTGCTGAAACAGCAATGCCATCCTAAGTGATTTTTACTGAAACTGGAAATTTACATCATCCTTTATGGAGTGGAGTAAGAGTCTTAACCCAAGGGGCTTATGAAACCAATTCAAAACCCATGGAAAATTCCTGTAAAGTATGTTTTTGACGAAGCAAGGTTATCATCCAACAGGACGACTGTGGAGCGTCGGACATCTTTGTACTTTATACCGGTTATTGATTATCTCACATAGCGTTCAGCTTCACCTGACGAGAAAAACCCCGTAAAGCCTTTCTTTTCATTGTAGGCCTCCATGCCTCAGTGCCCCTGAAATTTCAGAAACGAGACATTACATTTGCCCATACTGCTTACGCAAAATATTTTTGTGGGCCGTGATAAAAGAATTGATTATGTTCTCTGGGGTATGATGGCATCTGTCAGCCTTGTTTGTGGTTTGTCAAGTTGTGAACGTACTTGTCTAACGCCGCCAAACCAAACAGCTGCTATTTACGGCGAGTAGGAATTAGTTGATCGCAAACACAGCACAGATGCACGTAACATGCAGCAAATTCCCCAAATCCCATAACAAACTACGGGATGACTGTTCTATTCTGTCTGCTTTTAATCAGTATACCTCAAATACTTTTTCTTCATTAATTTGTTTACCTTATGGAGGGGATGCACAGTACATCGCCTGTTTCCAGTGACGTTATAAAGCTGATGGGTTTCAAAGAACAGTCTGACAGGACACATGGCTGTTGATGGACTGACGCCGGCTGTCGCAAACCTGTGGATGCCACGGGCTTCAAAGCATTTCGTACCGTCACCGTCCCCCATAAAACCAGACCTGACAAACTGAGAGTCCGCGGAGGTCGGTGAAGTCACATCATCGCTACAGACGGCAGGAAGATAGAGATCACTGGGAATGATTTTGCTTTTGTTGGGCTTGACCGATCCGTTTTTCAGCAGCGGATCAACGCCTGATACACAGTTGACAGCCACCGGGAGGAATTTTCATCTTCGATTACAGTGAAGTCATGGTAGCGTCATAAGTAATCATCAAGCAACCATAAAGTGGATTGCTTGCAGGCCTTTGAGACCTTTGAAGCTCAATCAGGAGAGTGTTCTGGAAGGTTCCATCAACGGGTCACGCTCGGTTTTGTCCGTGTTCCAGAATAATGGTCCATTCGTTGCAAATCATTTCAACAACATCAGAAAAAACAACATTATTTTGTTCCAAGTACAACAGATGCACAGGAATTTGACCTTGTTAATTGGGGCTGTTACATTACAGGATTAATACACAGGTAGGTGCAGGATAAAATAAAACAGGACCTCACATACAGTGCATACATGCAGTATATATATGAGACATGAATACACTATAAGCATAAATTAAAAGTGAAAGGAATTGTTCCAGAGTAGCAGCATGAGGATATTTGTTCATATCTTTCATTATAGCTTACAGATATGATCAGAATCAGAATAACGTGACTGGTCTCTGGGGTAAATGCAGAGATATATTTCACATCTTACATTGTAACCACGTTTTGGAGTTCTGGGTTTTGGACTTTGGACTTGATTTTGGATTGTAGTAATTGGAATTCCAAGAAATATCTACCAGATACAAGCAGTCACTTAGAATGAAAATGTGCATTTGCCATTAATAAATTCATTTGCAGTTCCTCCCCGAGCCATTAAGAGCTCCTTATGAGCTCTCTGCTGGAGACTGCTCAAGGCGCTGAAGCGTAGGTGTCATCATGAGAGAGTGCATGTCTGTGTTTGTTTGTGTGTGTGTGCGTGTGTATGTATGCATGCGTGTGTGTGTGTGTGTGTGTGTGCGTGTGCGTGTGTATGTATGCATGCGTGCGTGTGTGTGTGAACAGAGAGAGGGAGCGAAAGAGAGTATGTCTATGTATGCGAGTGTGTGTGCGCGCGTGCGTGTGTGTGTGTGCGTGTCACTGTGTGGGAAGCGACAGGCCCAGGAAGAAAATCATGTTAAAAGCAGGCGAATGGGTGACATGACAAATGGAAGAGGCCAGGATTCTTCCCCTGCACCCCGAGGCGTGTGTTACCTCAGTTAAAAACAGGTCCACAAACGTCCTCTGTCTACTGCTCTTTCTCATATCTCTCCCTCTATCCTGCTATTTATTTTTACTCTCTGTCACTCTCTCTCTCTCTCTCTCTCTCTCTCTCGCTCTCTCTCTCTCTCTCTCTCTCTCTCTCTCTCTCTCTCTCGCTCTCTCTCTGTCACTCTCTCGCTCTCTCTCTCTGTCACTCTCTCGCTCTCTCTCTCTCTCTGTCTCTCACACACACACACACACAGAGCTGGTATTAGTATGCATATTTATAGTTAGAGTGTAAAATGAGGCCTTCAGGGAAAGGGGAATGTACCTTAGTTTTTGTGTCAGCCTACACATTTAGTGGTAAAACAGAAAAACCAAGGAGCTGCAGAAATATCTGCAGGTCTTATGGATGTGTATGAGTGCATGTGTGCACACCTGTCTGTCTGCCTGTCTGTCTGTCTGTCTGTCTGTCTGTCTGTCTGTGCGTGTGTGTGTGTGTGTGTGTGTCTGTCTGTCTGTCTGTCTGTCTGTCTGCCTGCCTATGTGTCTGTCTGTCTGGCATCTCTTTATGTGTCTGTCTGTGTGTCTGTCTGTCTGTCTGTGCATCTCTATGTATCTGTCTTTCTGTCTATGTGTCTGTCTGTCTTTCTGTCTGTCTGTGCGTCTGTCTGCATGTGTATGAGTGTGTTTGTTCACAAACTCTCTTCACAAACTTTAGAAGTATTTAAGTTTTAGAAGTTGTGTTTGCGCATGTGTGTGTGGGTGAGCGTGTGTGTGTGGGTGAGCGTGTGTGTGTGTGTGTGTGGGTGAGGTGTGAAGATGTGTTTTCACATTGTTAAGCATTTGCATGTAGAGAAACCATTCATGCCAGACGTTATGTAGCCCCTGCAAGCATCGACATTTACTATTAATTTACTACGTTATGATTTTAAAAAGGAAACATAATTAATAGAATCCCAATGTGTGTTTGTGTGCATGCATTCACG
>OMKK01031195.1:0-21787 GCA_900302305.1 Polymixia japonica | reverse complement strand
CCTCCTCCTGCTCTCCATTCCCCGAGTTGGAAAAATCAAAAGCAACTAACCTACCTCCTTCCTCCTCCTTTAGAGGACGCCGCGCTCTCTCTCTCTTTCAGTGGCACTCTCTCAACCCCCCCCCCATGCTCGCTCTCTGCCATGCCTGTTTGGCTCACTCTGTGACTCTCTAGACATTTATAGCCCACACAGCATGTTAAATACACACACTCACACACCATGTTCTCCGACACCTCACTCCTGTAATTATTGTGTTCTTGTCACCATGCAGTAATGGTTTTCACTTCTCTCTGCTTCCACTGTGCAATCTCCAGTTGTGTAAATTGTGTATTTAAAAAAGGCGCATCGAACGCAGAGGACGACACCTCAAGCATGGAAGTCAAAACAAATGGCGTTATTTGTTTCCTGAAGGGCACATCTCTTTTATATTACGTGGACCAATTAAGCCTCTGCGCTGAAAACAATGACGAGCGGCAAGTGTGACTGACTGAAAATTATCAAACCGGCTTGTGGTTCTTCGGTTCCCTTGAGACATTTTGAGCTTTCTGCACTTAAAAAACTGCGAGCGTAGCCTCCCTTTTTTGTATTTGTGAGCCAAGAGCATGAGAGAGGTATAATAAGACTAATTAATCTCCAAGCAAGATGACAATCATGTCCCTGTCTCAGGAGGTTTGCCTGGGACAGAAAGGAGAGAGAGAGAGAGAGAGAGAGAGAAAGCAAAACGAAAATGAAGTACACGTTGAGCGGAAGACAGGCACAAGGGGGGGTTTTGAATGAAGGACAATCTCTCAAGACTTTTTCTGCTCGATTTGTATGTTTTTCACGTTGTATTTACAGCCCGGAGGAAAGTCCTCGACCCCCTTCCACTTTCGTTTGTTGCGACGGTTTGAATTAAGACATTTCTAGTCGTTCTTTTTCTACGTCTTACGGACTACGGCAGTGTCCCGGTGGTGATCGGTGGCTTCGTGGCACCCCTCTGTGAATGAGAATGTGAGGGCGAAGCGCTTAAGTTCCTGGCTTATCCCTGCACCGTAACCTTCAGACGCACCTCCACGTACAATATATTACAAGTGCGCTCCAGACAACATTTATTAGAGTCACAGCACATAATAGATATTGTCTGTTTTGGTTAAGTCCATAAGGACACCCCTAACCCTAAAGAAATGGTTGTTTGCATTCAGCTCTCACAAGGAGACCCATAAATGCACACATTTAGTTTCAATTCAAGCTGACATGAAGGCGTTAGGTATGTAGAATGTAGGTGAACCCTCGCTGTTGCGACCGCTGTGGATGTCTCAATAAGTGCATTATATATTTTGTGTTCGGTGAGGGCAGTAGCTTGCACTGCCAAGAAGGAAGCCCTCACATGTCACATCTCTCTGAATGGCAACCAACCCTGGATTTATAGTGTGTTTTTGATGGGCGGAGCTCAATGACCATCAGGAAATGCCGTTAAATCCACCAACCCCTTCCCACCTACCGACACCCAGATTGACCTGGGGCTACTGTGGACAGATACAGAGGAACGGAAGAGCACTGTAAAACACACCACATACTGCGCACACACACACACACACACACACACGCAGCCTGTGTTGATGGAGGAATGGACAGACAGATAAATTAATGGCTGCCCTTTTGACAAACCAACGGTTCCAGGGAGGAAGCAGATGAGAACCTGTGAGAGGTATCGTTCCCCTTTTAAACTAAGACCCAACCTTTAATGACATCCATTACAGCCTTTTCTTCCATACTGAATGCCATACTGCATATTAGTAAATAATTATTTAGTTTATTACTGAGACTGGAGATACTAAAATGATAATATAATGTAATTTTGATCTAAATGATAGACCATATCTCTATTTTCAATGTTAATGAAATAGAGGACTACACGTGAATGTGATGTTAAGTCATATTAGGCCTAACTTGTATTGTTCTGTTACCACAACAACACGACCGTGCACAAAACAGTTTGCAGTCACTAACCTATCCTTCCTCATCTTCCTGTGTTTTGTCCATCAGGAGTGACTTTTGTTTTTGGAAACATGTCTGCCAGGACCAGAGGAGCACACCAAGAGGGGAGGAGAGGATGAAAATGCTTGGTTTTGCCTCACCATGTAAAGACAGCTGAAGGAGATGTAGAATATTGAAATGATCCCAAGGCTGAAGAGGTACTCAGCCATCAGCACTCCGTACTAGTGTTGCATGATCCTCTGCAAGCGGACTGTACATCTTTTGACACGATCATCGTTGTAGAAGTGCATCATTTTCTGACTTTAACAGACGCTGACGTTCTTGAACACTAATGTTCTCTTTGAAAAAAAAAAAAGACTGTCTGATTTTATGGTTCAAAAGTTGTACAGGACTTCATGGTTACATCTTAACATGTTTACTTTTGCTGTGCCTCTTCACCTTTTGGATAAGCCAAAGTAGACTGCAGTTGCTTTTCATTAAAAAAAAACAAAAAAAAACTTTATTTAATTTTATTTGATTCTAGATCAATATTTAAGTCTCAGCAGTCCGTCCACTTTGCAAAACTGAGCTGACGTCTGCAACTTGTCAGCATATTTTAACTTCAGCTTAATTTCCCCTTGAGAGCAAAAGAGAAAAAAAAAGCTTGATGCTGATGGACTTCCTTTCTGCTTCCTGTTTACATGTCCGTAGCAATCTGCTGGACCCTAACCCTGATTCCCTCGCTTCATGAAAAGGCTGCATAATTTACCAAAACGTTGAACTAATGGAACCAAGCGCCCTGAGACCAAATAAGTAGCTATTGATGTAAAGCAGATCAGAAATAGAATGTTTCCACTTAGATAGTATTATTATAAGTACCTGAAAACCTCCCTAAAGCAGATATCTAAATTACATCAGCTATTTAGATTGGTACTTGGTTATAATATGTCTTAAGATATTTTCTTTTTATAATTAGGCCTGTTGTTTTTATATAACACATTGCTGAAAAATTGTAAAAAAAAAAGATCTTCACAGGGATACAGGTCTCAAGCTCGAAAATATCTGCATATGTGATGTACTTTCTGTGCATTTTTCTGCATCTGCTCAGTTCCTACACAATTGCTCGTAACAATTTCTCTCACACAAGGCTTTAATTTCTGCTGTTTTTTTGCTGTTATAATTTGTATTATCCTATTATCATTCTTATTTTTATTTGGCTCCATTTTTGCTTGTCTGTTATTGATCTTTTATGTTTGTTTTTAAAGTATGTTAAGTAACTTATTTTGCTTGTACAAACATGTTGATATTTATTATCATTGTACATATGTCCTTATTTTTTATATGTGTATATATACACAAATAAAAGTAGAGATATACTCAAATTGTCTGAGTTGGTTCATTTAAATGTATATAGAAAGTAATGGAGAAGATACACACTAGATAACCATAGCCAAATATTCTAGATTAAATGACCTAAAATATCACAGAGACTTATGATGCTAGTTCAAATAAATATTAAAGTAAAGTATTTAAGTATTTAATATTAAAATACCCTAAAGTAAAAAGGCCCATATGGAAATGTTTGAATACACAATGACAAAAACCCCAAGAAGAGTTCATCGACCACCAGGAAGAGTAGTTGATTGCTAGCCAACAGCTTACAACGATCCAAATTAACCCTAGTTCAGCCTTTTGGGGTTTTCTCTTGAAATATTGAGTATCACTCTTGGTCATAGCGAGTTTTAGGAAAAAAAGGTTGTTACCTTCTGTTTATTGTTAAAAATTGTAGCAACACTGATCATAGCAAATGGTACTACTAACAGTTTGAGATAAATAATAAGATCAATATAATAAAATATGCAACCGTGATTTTCTCTTTACTGACAGTAATTACTTTGCCAGTGTGGATAGCAGGTTTTCAAATGGTCCATATCTCATTTTAGAATTTAAGTCAACTTCTCCTCTGGTTAATGTCTTTTTTTACCAGTCTGTGCTATATTGTCAAGCCTCCGTTGACCAGCATGCCCTGTGCCTTGTGTCAGCAAAGGAAGCCACATGCTTCACATGGTAGACAGTCCCAGCTGTGAAGAATGGCTGAGTGTTGCATCTGATCTCAATGTACTCAGCTGGGCAGCAACTGAGTTGCTCGAACCTCGCTCATCAAGGGGCAGAGAGAGAGGAGGACGTTTGTGTTTGTGTGTGTACTTGCTCATGCACAACAGCATCTCTCTCTCTCTCTCGCTCTCTCTCTGTGTGCATATGTGTGTTAGTAAAACGAGCAGGGAGAAAGAGGAAATTGTCTTATCCTGAGATGTGCAGAGGATGTGGATTTGCAGTAAGATAACATAGAGATTGTGTACCGGAGGAAGGAAAAGCACATCTCCTGTCTCCCTGCCTCTATGGACCCAAACCCTCATTCCTATTATATGTGTTTAGGACAACCACATCACACCATACAACCACTTACCAGGTAAACATTCTTTGAGCGGTGGTGAAAGCAACCAGTCTGGCTGACAGATTGGGAGTCAGGATGTAATTATCAGGTCAGCTGTGAATGAACAGACTGAAAGGGATGCAGTTGAGCTCCAGATGTTTGTTTTAAAGAGGGCCGGCAGCAGATGGATCCCGGTTGAGGGACCAGTTTATGCTTTCAGTCCAGCTGTATAACTCTGGATAGATTGTTTTTTAAATCCCAAAACGTCAAAGTGATACATTCGTTTATTTCTTGCATACATTCGGGCTATGGTTTAGTGTTTGCTTAGTATCATTTTATATCAAAGTACAAGGATTTATCCATCTTTCTATAACTGTCTGTCCGTCCGTAATAATCATCTGAGAAACATCCGAAAGGTCCGATTAATCTGATCCTAGAACATTTGTGCAGAGGATTAATTAATTGGATACTGAAGGACACGTGGTATATATTCGGAATTCTATTGGCCAATTCATATTAAATTCCGCCCCCTTTCGTTCTCTAAAAACAAGGAAGTTAGTTCCTCCAAATACTTGCCCATAACTCGTCATTAAAACTGATCTCCGTTGTGTTTTAATATCCCAATGATATTTTTGTAACTCAATTAAATTAGCACAAGACGTATTCGGAAGTTTTGTAAGGGTTGTTGTTAACCAAGATAGTTTACTTTTTGCGGAGGGATTTTACGACACTGATGACCGAGGCGTGGAGCGTTATTTGAATCTCTCCGTTCACCTTGTGAGCTGCTCGGCTTCTTGGCAAAACAATGTTGACACTTTTTAAATAAATTACACGGCGCGCACATGTTTTTAACTTTTTAGGTTTATATTTTTTTTACTTTTACCATCCTTTTCTATGGTAAGTTATAAATATTGTCACAGCGTATCTGTTTTGACCGATGCATTCATAGCTAGAAGGCTAAGCTAACGTTACTAATCAAACCATAATTTTACTGATCGTAACTATCGATAACTATCGATGATCCAAGTTACTATTAGTCCACATAGTTAACTTGAATCTGATAACACCAACTATTTATGTTAGCGGATTCACTGCAACGTAACTGTTGACTAATGCTATAACTTTACTTTGCTAATGCTATAACTTTACATTAAGGCTAATGCTATAACTTTACTTTGCTAATGCTATAACTTTACTTTGCTTATTAAGGCTAATGCTATAACTTTACATTAGACTAGACTGTAATGGCCGGTTAGGTTTCTTGTCACCGCCATAATTAACGTGCAATTGTCTTGTTTGTGGCAGGATTTATCCTAGTTGGCTAAGTGTTACTGCTTTGCTGACCCCTGTGGTTAAACTGTTTTTGATTCATTTGATGTTTTAATATTGTCGATGCAGAACATGGCTGATCCAGAGTTAACGTTAAACACTGCAAGTAGCGAGGGAGAAAACCTCAACCTCCCGGTTGATGCCTCATGTCCCCTGGATTTCTCCCAGCTCACACCGTCACAGTTTGGCATCTCCACTGAAAGTTTCAACCCATCATTATCAAATGGCAAAGGTGAGACCTCTGGTCTTTATTTGATTGGTAAGCAATTATATTATTTTCAATGTTTCCTCTGTATTAATTTAGTAGTGGTACACTACCACAGCAAAAACACTACCACAACAGGTAGAGAACATGGAAACTAGAACCACAAATGTGTCCAAAAGATGGGCAGATGTGTAAGCGGAACTTAGATTGCAAACAAGCACCACTTCTGCGTAAAATTACTGAGAAAACACTGAACTGCAATTTGATATGCCCTGTTGTGGAACCAATATATAGAGGGTCAATGTAGTGACAGTCCTTTCCCTCTTGTAATAGATAAATCTCGTCTGGCCAAGCTAAAGGCACGGCGGAGGTCCAATATCGGTGTCCGGGGCTCCCCAGAGACAAATTCCCTTATTCGCTACATAGCACAGCAGAGGGCGAAGACCCCACCAACCCCCAAAACTCCAGAGGTAAGATGCACTGTGGCATACAGTTGAACAAGTCTGGGACAGATTGCACTTGCTCAGCAAACAGCTGTGCTGCCTGTCATTGTAAAGCCAGAAGTCTGTGAGCTGTCAAACCTCGTCAGACACCTAGCCAAAATGTTTTTGGTTTTTTTGTCTCACCTCGCAGCTCATCAAAGGCAGTCCCTTCCTTCCTCGAGTGTCCTCCACGCTGAAGCAGAAGATGGCCTCCTTTCAGAGCCTGATGGATGTAGAGGAGCGTGGGGGCTGTGATCCAGTGCTGAGGCAGGACAGAGAGACAGGAGGATGCATCAAGACAAGAGATTATCTGTCTGGTGAGGCCACCTCATTGCCACTGGATTAATGGTTTAATTTCTTATTGGGGGGGGGGGTCTATGCCAGTGGGAATTCTTAATGATATCTGGAGGCACCATTCGAAAGTACTGGCTTAACACATTTAAGCCTGAATTTGATATCATACAGTAAGCATTTTATTTACGCCTATTCAGCTTCTTAAATGGGCCCAACCATGAGAGTTTGACTTTATTATCTCCTTCCGTTTGATCATGTTGTTTATTGTGTAGTGTTTTTGACAGAGGTGTCCCAGAGTCCCATTTGTTTTTGTACTTTTATGTAAAATTGGTGTTGTGGACGGGTGATTTGTTGCTCTCAGATGAGAGAAGCCTCGACGGTGGGAAGGAGAACTGCCCGCCCCCGTCGGGGCCCACACCCAGCAAGAGGAGGTGCGTGGGCCCCCTTAGAGACTGTGTGGGGGAGATTAGGGACACTCCTATCCTCAAACGCATCAGCCAGAAGGTGCAGGAGGTAACCCCACTCTGATCTTACGCTTTCTTGACTGTTGTAAATAATTGAACTAAAGGGTTTTGCTTTTTTTTTCTTAGTTCTGTTATTTTTAACTCTTGTATCTTGGGAATCCTTACTTTGGGTGGTAGTTGTTTTAAAACACCACATACTTTGACTACAAACAGCAAACGGGGGAAAATAGATGGCACCCTCAAGCACTCACCAATGATCTGTATCTTTATCTTCTTTTTATATTTTATTAAATTTATTTTTATATTTATTATTGGAACAATTTAATTCATTTGTCTAGAGTGCAGTTTTTTGAGTTTTGTGTAGTCTAATTGCATTTCCTGTGAATTGCTAAACATTTCAGTAATTCACATAATTAATTTAGATTAGAGAAACAGTTCTTTTAGAGGGCAATATTGGTTGATTATACTGTTATTTTAATTGTTTTCTTTAGCATTGATACTAGTGTTTTTGCTGTGATGATGCATCAGTGGCTGGTAGAAACCAGGGGACATGCTGACCACATTGATCTTCACAGGTTGATGAAGAAACGGCGCCACTGGTTGTGACACCAGGACCAAAACTATCCAGTGAGCCACCACAAGAGGCCCACACTGCATTCTTTTTCCAAATCCCCCATCTTGAACCACAGCCACACACATCCTGCACCCCCCACAAGAGTCAGCAGGTGAGGTTGCAGTCCAAATCCCTACACAAACATCCATACAAGCATATTGATTTGGTACAATATAAGGATTGGGTATTAAACAATTAAATTATAACTTTAAAGTGGCAATCTCGAAGATCTCTGGAGATTTTCATTTAAATAAATGTCTGTTAACTCTATCTATCGGCGAACGAGGTAACACAATGGTGGTTGAGCCTATGGCCCACTGATGAAAGCCTTGCCTTTGCAGTATTGAGTATTAAGAACCAGGTGTCTGTGGCGACTTTCCCACCATGCATTCAAATTAGCGTTAGTGATGCGTTTTCCCTTTGAAGTCAGGTCCAAAAACACACCTGCAATTACCGCTTTTTGCCATAGGTGCCGCCAAAGAGAACAAAATGGAGTTCTTTGAGATTGCTACTTTAAATATCCGCACGGGGCAATTAGGAAAATGATACCTTTAAACCTTTACCTTTAAATATCAACCAATACATTTAAAGAATAAACTGGGATTATGGATGTAATTCTTTGGATGTGATGTATTAGCTTATAGATGATGTATTTAAAGTTCATATATTTAACAATTAAAAAAAGTATAAGACATCCACAGAGATCATATAAATATGCTGATTAAAAGTATTGAAAAAAATATTACCTATTTATTTCTAATTTTAAAAAATAAAAAAAAAATCACAGCCCATCACAACCTGCTGTGTTTTTGTCTGACTGACATCATCATACACAGACGATCTCGCCTTCCCACGGCCATCTCTCAGTTTAGCTGTTGCCAGTTCAGTCAGTGTTTATTCAGTGAACGAGTTCACTCAGTGCAGCTCCAAACTGTGGTTGTTGGGTAGAGAAACTGGCAACCGCTGAACATCCCATGAGCTTTAGTCTAAACTATCATTTTCAGTGTTTTCAGTTGAACAGTATTACACATTTCACCTTTTAAGAAGACAATGACATGAGCCTATTTCGATACAATATACCATTTATAGTGTCCTTTGGAATTTGAAAACTGGTATTTGTGTCAAAATATTTCTAATATTCAGTCTTACACAACCTCACCCTCTGAAGTACTTTTAGCTTCTACATGAACCAGTCCAGCAGTACAGGGAGAGAGAGCTGACGGACAGTCTTTCCATCCCCACAGGAGGGTTCTTTTGAACTCCAAAGCCCTGGCCGACCGCAGCCTGAGGACGTAGCAGCAGGTCTGCCGGCCCAGCCCTCATCCTCGCTCCCCGTGCCCTCCTCTCTCCCCGCTCTGCTGGAGATGAAGCCCACAGGTAAACACGGCACTCTCTGTGGGGCGGCACTAGACTAACCCAGCCTTTTATCTTGCTTTACCCCTGCCTTTGAAGCTTACCACACAGAGATAAGTACACTACAAAGTATCCAGGCTGCACGCAGGGAGAATGGCAAAGTTGTCTTTTAAGAAACAGAAAAGCCCTCGTTGTGTGTGGTTAAGCAAAAGCAACTGAGGTTTTTCCTTATTGGAGAACACGGTCTGTGTTTCAGCTATAGGAAAGTGTTCTTCAGACATGCCAAAAATGGTTTTCGATATCGGGCCAATATACAGCTAAAATAGTGTAAAAGCATCTGAATTAATAGTTAAATACAGGAGCCACATGTTGCGTGTCAGAACACACAGCAGGACACTACATTTTCTACCTTTTCACTCATAGAAGTACATCACCAGTGTTTAAAAGTGGTATTGGTGCATTCCACGTCTCCACAGGAGAAGGTGACTCCTCGGCGAACTCCACTGTGAAGAAGAAGAAGAAGAGGGTTCACTTTGGAGGTCCGCTCTCTCCGGAGTTCTTCGACAGGAACCTTCCCCCCAGCACACCGCTGCAGAAGGGGGCCACTCCGGCCCGAGCAGCCACCCCGGGAAACGTCTCCGGGCTGCGGTCGGTGCTGAGGACTCCCCAGAGGAGTGAACCCTGGATCTCCCTGGCCCAGCCGGACTTCAGTAGCCCCGACACGTTTGGCGCCTCGCCCATACTTGCAATGCCTCGCAGCTGCAGCGTACAACATGTGGAAGAAGATGGCGCGGAGATGTGTGAAAAGGTAGCATGATGCCAGTGTTGGTAGATTCATCACTCATTCATCATTCGTTTATGGTGGTAGAGGTTGGATGTAAAAGCTTTATTTGTGTATGTATCATAAATTACACTAGATAGATAGTTAGAACAGAAATAATGTAAGATCTAACTATGTCACCAAAGTGCACATTAAAAAGTGATGTTTCTGTTTTCCAGATTGTTTTCCCTTCGATGGAAGCGACTGACTACTTGTTGACGGACAGTGAAGGTTGGTTATCACTAGGACTGTGCCGAATGTTTTTGCCATTCAGAGCTTCGATCATGGTGTTCAAACAAAGCTTTGAATATCAATGATGTCGTCTCGTCACCGTATTTGGTCTCATTTTAAATTGAAATCGGTTTGAAAAAAAAAAAACTGCCAAATGATCTTTTTAACATATTTAGTCACCTGCTGCTGCCCACACTCACACACAGAAGTCACGGGTTGATGACGTCTTGAAACGCATTGCAGTAGCTTTCTGCTTTCCACAAAATCAAATGTCTTGGGTGGCAATAATATTTTTAGGATTTAAAGTCTGTGTAAAGGACATTCAGAGATTTGTTTATTCACATTATACATGTTAGAAAATAATTGCTGAAAATACTTGGCATGAGCCCTCCCCTAACACTATGAAAACTAGAGCGCATTAGAATCAGTGGTTCTCCTGCTCAATCGAAAGTTACTAAACTTCCTACTTCCTCCTTCAGCGGACACGCCCCCAGTGTTTTACTACACTTCCTGCTTCCTCCTTCAGAGGACACGCCCCCAGTGTTTTACTACACTTACTGCTTCCTCCTTCAGAGGACACGCCCCCAGTGTTTTACTACACTTACTACTTCCTCCTTCAGAGGACACGCCCCCAGTGTTTTACTACACTTACTACTTCCTCCTTCAGAGGACACGCCCCCAGTGTTTCAGAGCAGAGAATACTGCTTATTTTTTTCAAGATTTTGAAACCTGATTTTATATACTTCTCTGTGGTGTGACAAACTCAGAACACATATTTAGTATTGCTTTATACAGACTTTAAGAAATGTTACAAATATGGCATAGCCTTGTATCTGCAACTACACGTCACATAATAAAAACGTTATTCAGTACAGCTCTAGTGCCCCTGAGCAGCACCTATACAGCATAATAAAGCACAGTACATGATAGCAGTGCTTTACGTTCCCTGTTTTTTCTTTTTCAGAAGATACCTGGAAGGTCGGGCCATTGGATTTAAACACCAGTTTCCATGAGGAATGTCTTACAGTGACGCTGACAGGTGACTGTTATTCCTCCCCTCTCTCTTTCCTCCTCCCTCACCTCCCATCTTTACCTCCCATCACACCCTGAACCGTCCCACTCAACCTCAGTGTGTTGTCCAGGTTGACAGTGGTGTCGGTTAGTGACAAACAGTGTGTTTACACAGAAATTAAATAGTTCTCTTCTTCCTCCTCATTTTAATTTCAGGTTCTTTGTTCACAAAATCCCTGTTGGTTTATGTTGTTGTTTTTGTTACATTCCTCCTGATCACACCCCATGCTGAACCTACACTGTGTGCTTGCTGTAGATTCTGCCCCAGAGCCTGAGGCGGTACCCAGTGGGCCCTCCCAGGTCATCACCCCAGAGGAGACTGAACCCCAGCCAGAGGCCGAGACAGATGCACAACCTGAGGCTGTCATTGCAGCCCCAGCCCGCTGCAGCAGGCGAAAGAGAAAGGTGCACTATCCTATCACTTTTTCCTTGACTTTGGTTTACTCTTTCTTAAGGAGGATATAAGACATAAGGGCACCAAGTTCTTTTTCAGCAACACACTGCTTCATTTTAAAAGTCCCTTTCACACATGAACTGCAACCCTGAACGTTACCCGCAGGACATGTATGTGAGAATTCAAATGTCCGAATCATTTGGACCAGACATTAAACCGACTTTACCCTGCCAGCTCCCTAGTACAAAGTCATGTGTGAATAGAGCAGGTCATTGTCTGGAGAACTCACAGCAAGCGAGTGGCCGTGTTGATGACGTTTCTATCATGCGACTGGCACGAAACCCGAAGAATACAACCATCCGAGGGTGAAGAAGGAGGGTCATTTACACGAAGACGCCAATGAAAATGTCTAACTGGAGAGACAACAACATTCAGGAGGTTCTGTCGGTATGGACCGATGCCGAAATCGTCAGAGACATTCGAGGAACGGCAAGAGACTCGTAACCTGACACGCCAGACGGTTTGTTACACAGAACCATCTGGGAAGTCTTCATTGGAAACTGTTTGGAAAAGGGCAGGCATAGGTGATTGGATGAACCATCTGTCTATCACCATCTAAACCACGCCCATAGCTGCCAGTAGTTACTCAGGACGCTGATTGGTCCACAAAACGGCCACAATCGAATTAACTTGAAGCCTGAAAAGATGGATTCTTGTGATTGCGATTCTCGCATGAACTCGTGGTCCCCCGAATCCAGCTGTCTCGCATTTTAAAGAGACTTGGTTGTTTATGACTGAATTACAAACCGGCTACGTGACTGCGTACTTTTTGTGTCATGTCCTCCTTTTGCGTCTCCTGCACGCTCTACCCGGGCGCCACCCCTCTCCTAAACCAAACGTATTTCCAGTAGGTGAGAACGCGTCTGACGCGGATAATCTCCTGTTGTGTGCTACATGTGTGAAAGGGCAACTCCTGACAATGTCCAGACCTGATTCACAGGATATTGTCCGGAGTTCATATGAGAAAGCAGCCCAGTGCAACCACACTGCTGTTGGTTACTAATCAGCTCTGCAAGAGCTTCACTGGCTTACTCTACAGAACCTAGCCACTAGTTGTTTATACCGTTTGAGTAGTTGTAAATTCCCCTAGATTGAACGCCACACTGATATGCCTCCATGTATGTAAACAAAATTAAATTCCTGATTTCCCTCCCCTAGCCACGACCCGAATCTCTCACTGAAGCTCCAGCCCCCGTCTGCTCCAGCAGCAGAAAAAGAAAGGTCTGCTATTATCTCTTGCTACCTTCAATTGAATCCCACACTGTGAAATCTCCATTTACACAGCCATTTACTTATCAGGAGAGATTGTCTTCTTAATAATTTAGGGGTCTTATTGCACTCCCATCTAATCTAGTGTTTAATCCCGCTGGATCTCGTTTTAATCACCGCTGAGGATATCCACTGTGTGCATATCGGAGTGTGCGTGTGTGTGCATGTGTGCACGTGCATGACCGAGTCTATACAATATATCCTGACGGCAGCTCTCTGTTCCCTCAGCAACCAGAACGGAGTGAACCTGTGAAGAGGTCGTCGCGCTCCGCTGCCAAGTCTGCCTCCGGGAAGATGAAGGTGAGTCAGCCAGGGCCCCTTCACACCACTTGATTCCTCTTTACACCGCCGTGCCGAGGGAGTCTTCCTGGGAAGCAGCCATGGTGTCGATGAGTGCACTACTTAGATAAAACCCGCGTAAATATACTTTCAAAAGTGTGTCTGTGACAGGCAATCTTACCTTACCTGGCTGCACTGGTGATATTTTGGTGTCAATCACACTCCCTGTCCCTGACTGTTATCATATGTGCCAGTTTTCTGTCGGTAACCGAAAATGTATGTGTATGGTTTATTTTTATTTTTATTTGTTTTTTCAAACTTACACAGGGGTAGATGCTTACTTTAAAATGTGGTTGCCAAGCTGGGTTATGAGCAGTTGGCAAACGTTTTGGCTGCAACACACAAGTAATATCCACTTCAGTTTTATAGTATCCACCACTGCATTACATAACACGATGTCTTCGGTACAGCATGGTCTACCGTAAAGTTTCTCTTTCTATAAGATATCCAAGATATTTTGTGTACCAGCCACTGATAAAACTGCGGCTACTTTCTTTTTTTTCAGTGTCGGACCCATGATGCCAAATATTGTGTTCTGTTTTGACATGGCTAAGGGTTCGTTATGTGTCCTCGTCAGTCAGACATGGTGAAAAGGAACTATAAAAGGGTATGCTGCACCCATGGGTGCTATGAATGGAAGTTAGGGCACTGTGTCTGTGGGTGCACCAGATAGCCTATACTCAAGCTTACAAGGAGCTAATCAAAGTTTAACTTAAGTTGACCTAGTTCCTAATAATACAATACATAAGACTTGGTTCAACACTAAATTAAATGTTGTGTGTTTCAGTGTGGTTGATTGTCTACCTCATAGACTATTGCAACAGCGAACCGTCCATAACATTAACGTTAATAGTTAAGAGCACAGCTGTCCCACATTTTCCTAAATTTAATTGGGCAACAATGCAGTGATGAGGAAGGACAGACCAGAACCATGCTGGGAGATTCCATTATGGATTCCATTATTCCAACCATTATGACTGTTAAGATGGCCTATATTTCATGATTACATATTATTTGATCAACATTGGTAAAAAAACATATCTGTGACTGGTTGCCTGGGGTTACCAGGCTACCGTTAATGTTGACCCCTGCTACAAACTTGTTGCTTTCCCCTAGAAGACCACCGGAGCAAAGCGCCGATGGGGAGCCAAGGAGGTGGACCGCTCCCTGTACGGCTCCAGAGAGTATGCCTCCAAGGACCCCGTCCTCAGTCCTATCACAGAGAGCCTGTCCTCCGCCAGCCGCTCCCCGACCCCACAGCAGCCACGCCCCAGGAGGTGCACAGGTAAACACACTATAGCAGCCACGCCCCAGGAGGTGCACAGGTAAACACACTATAGCAGCCACGCCCCAGGAGGTGCACAGGTAAACACACTATAGCAGCCACGCCCCAGGAGGTGCACAGGTAAACACACTATAGCAGCCACGCCCCAGGAGGTGCACAGGTAAACACACTATAGCAGCCACGCCCCAGGAGGTGCACAGGTAAACACACTATAGCAGTCACGCCCCAGGAGGTGCACAGGTAAACACACTGGCATTCACAGCCTTCTATTAGTGCTGCCATCTTAACGGTACATGCTCCTATAAGTGCAGTTCACGCTGCCTAGGGCTTTTAGAAAAGGAAAAGGGCCGATTCAAGTTTTCAGTTAGTTTGACAAACTTTGAAATATCTCTCCCATGCGCCTGAATTTCTTGGGGGCACATGCTCTCCTTGCATAATATGTCATTGGAGAGCTCTGATTCAAGTCTTTTCTATTGAATTCTATGTAGGATAAGGTGTTGGTTGAATTTCCACAGTGCTAAATTACAATGCAAGAGCCAGAATTTCAGATGTTGGAAAAGAAAGTGCTTTGCTTTGAATTTTTAATGATCTAATTCAGACAGATGTTGATATATTTCCTTTATGCACTGCAGGTAAACCCCTCCTAATTGTATCTAGTGTCATAATGTATTGGGTAGGGTTTTGTTCCCTAGATTCCAGGTTTAGTATATGTTTGTAACATCCTATTTTTGTTGTCTTAGTCAATATATTTGTGTTTACAATGTGAATACATTGTAGCACACATACACTTTCATCTCTGAACTTTAATTATTTTTTGGTCATTAACCAAAGTCAAAATGTTTACACCCATCAGTGAAAGCAGAAGCAGTGTTGGTCTCTTTTGGATAAAGATGATTAAGTTGTTGGGTTTTTGTTTGTTTGTTTTCGGGGGGTTTTTTCTGACAACTTTTTTCTTTTAAATGATGACTTGCATTCATTTAATACAGAAGGAGTTAGGTCATGGAGCATTGTATTTTCCAAAAAAAGCTAACTCTGGAGATGCAAGGTTTCCATCCAACACCAGTGATGTGCTCGACAGTCCCCAGCTCTGCACCCCTGTCCTGAGATTGTTTTATCATTCCTTTTCCGACAGCTGCAGACCAGGAGCCCCGTCTGCCCTGCCCCTCTATGGAAGAGGCCGCCAACAGCGACCCCATCACTGGGCTGGTCACGGCTGTGGCTCTGCTCTACGGCTGCTCACCGGCCAATAACAACGTTCAAGACACAGGTGACATCACCACCGCGGCCCCCTGGGAAGCTCCTGCTGAATGTGTGGCTCCCAGCGAAGGGGAGGGTAACAGGCGCCCGGGGCCCAGACTGTGCTCCAGCTCTAGGGTGGAGAGGAGGGACAGTGGGGTGGGCGGAGGGAGAGGGCGGAGGGTCACAAAGGTCAGTGTCCCTGTTGACGACTGGCTCAGTGAAGAACCACGGGACTGGCACCAGGCTGGGGGGGAGGGGGCTGAGCACAGCGAGGACCAAGCAACGGCAAACCTACAGGCAACGGAGGCAGCCTCGTCCAATCAAAATGTACTTGAAATGAGAGAAAAGGAGAGTGATCTAGTGGCACCCAGCTTAGCCTGCTCACCCTTAGATGGAGAAATCACAGACACTGTGAGTGTGTCAGAAGAGGAGTTGGAAAACCGGGTGAAATCAACACAGAGAAAAGCCAAGTGTGATATGAAAGCCTGGAGCAGGTCTAGGGGTTCTGTCAATGGCTCCGTCCTGGAGGAGAGAGAGGCACACCAGACAGGACATAAAGTGGAGGAGAATGGACAGAGAGACCCAGCAGCCAGCCAGGTGGACACCAACAGTCAGTCCAGTTCCGACAACCAGACGGAGGAGGGAGCCAATCTGGACCTTGCTCCCTGGCAGGCCCAGTTTAACTTTGAGGACATGTTCAAACCTGTCACCAGTAGAGGGCAGCGCTCAGTGCGCCGCAGCTTGAGGAACCAGAGCAAGGCCGACTACAGCAGCAGCGACTCTGGCCTAGCCTGGCTCCCCCGCACCTCCCCCGACTCCATCAGGGAGACCCGCAGGAGGACCCGGGGAAAACGACTCAGCGCCACTCTGTCCTCGCAGCATCCTCTGCCTGAGGAGTCGGACCGGTGAGCGTTTCCAACATCCTCCCAATACAAGATTATTACTGAACCTGGCCAAAAGCCTCTGGGGAAGGGCGCCTGTCCATTTGAGTGACTGAGTTATTGTCAGAATTGTTTTTACCGGGTAGCCTTGTACATGGAATAAAAATATCTTTTTTTTCAGAGTCAGTGGTTTAATAATCAGTTGACATTTAAGGAGAATATCAAATGCATTTAACACCTCTTACATGCACCCTACCCCTACATTCCTAAAATAAATGCAAAGATGATTCGAAGAAGTGTCTCATTGTTTTGTTTTAGCTGAAAGCAATGATGCTTTTGTTCCGGGTGATTTATTTAGAAGTGGTCAGTAATTTGTAGCCAGTTACTCAGCCAATCAATAGACTGAGAGCCCAATCATCTCCACTGACCATCTCCCGATCAATAGGCAACCACTCTTAGTAATCACAGCGCATCTTCAGCCTCACCCTCCAAAGCCATCAGATCAAGAATCTCTCAGTCAATACCTTCTCTCTGCACAGATGAAGATGGCTATCCCACATTCACAGGCAAGCACAGGGGTGTTGCTTTAATGGGATGGTAATGGAATGGGAACCTTGCCTTGCTTTGCCTTACAGGAATTAAATCAGTAAGCTCGATTTGAGTGTTTGTGTGCTAACCAGAGTAGTCTTCAATATTGGTGGGAAGGGAAGGTATCTGAGTTGTTGACATGCTGGCTCTTGTCCAGAAGAGGTCCCCATCTGCACAGATCTTCAGTAGCTCCTGACAGCATTGTCTTCATGCATGTTCAAAGTTCCAATTGTCAGGTCAATCCAGGTCAATCCAATTTCTTTAAGATTCAAACTGGAAATCTTTTGTCATAAAATAGTATGTAAATACAATCTATAAAGAAATGACTAAGAATTAATGCTTTACCATTATGTGAATTGCTGTTTTGAATGACTTTAACACAGATATCAACATTCACTCTTTAAACGACCCTTCTCTGTGTGTCCATTTGTCAGAGAGGTGAATAGAGAGGTGTGTAATTCAAATTCAGTTCACATTGGAAAATTGGCGGCAGAATGATGCATGGGTCTAATCTATCCATCACTGGGTAATTGACTCACTCCTTTTACATCAACTTGGAGACAGCCAGCTGAAGGACACCAGAGGTATTTTGGCTCCTGGTCCACGCCAAGGCCTCTGCTGAAATCCCACTGGATGACGGATGGGTGGGCTGATAGGCCCCACTGGCTAATTTAGACCCACCTGCTTGGTGGGTCCATGTCGCCATCTGGTGGAGGAATCATCACACTGCACATAAACGATTACCTATCTGTCATCTTGATTCACTGTCAGGAATGAAATGCTGCTGTGTGAAGTGATCTTGTCGAGAGAAAAGAAAACGTGGGTTGATACACCTTTTTATATCCCAGGGTTTTCTTGATTTTATTTTAGTAGCAGAACTGACGAGGCATTTGTGTTTTTACCGTGGCATCATGAGCCCAGATAGGACTGTTTCGTTCCCCGTGCCTGCCTTTAAAACCTTTAATGTGTTGTAACTGGGAGTGTCTGTGTAAATGGGCTATTTTATGGTGTGTGTCTCTGTACAGCTAAACTGTTGCACCTCTATGCAAGAGGAGTAGAGGTTGTGTGTGTGTGTGTGAGAGAGAGAGAGGGGTGTGAAGCCGAAGCCCCTGCCCCTGGCAGACGGGCATAGTGAAGACGGCTTAACACAAGAACAATGGGGTCCTTTGACCAAAACGACGCCCCCAAGACATGTGGCCTCCTGTCACCGTGGCAACCCCCCATGGGACAGGGAGCGGGCTGACAGCTGGAGAGGGGGACTTACAAAAATGGAGTCCATTTCTTTCCACTGGATCTCTTCTGCTCCACTCTATCATTCCCCTTTCCCCCCTCTGTCTCTCTGTCTCTAAGATGTGTGCCATGTGTGCGGGGTTACAGTTTACTTTTACGGCAGCTTCAATGAAAATTCATGTGACTGACCTTATGGGTTTGACTCCCAGGCTATAGCCAATGTACACTTCCAGACACAAAGAGTTATAGAGACAGAGCCGTAAATCAAGTGGTTATTGGTCTCTTGTTTCCTATAGCAACAGTGTGCATTGATCTCACTGATGAATATTGGCGTGAGCCACCAGATTTCACACTCACTGTACACTTGATTTTCCGCCTCGTTCAAAAGCAGATGAGGATTTTCTACACAGACACAAGGAAACATAATATGTTATTTGTACCTTCAGATTTACCGACTTTCGTCTTTCAATTAGTTAATTAGTGGCTGAATGGTATTAAGTTGTCCCGCTGCCCTGGTCTATTCTATGCTGTGTGTTGTGAGCCCTCTATTATTGATGCACGGAGGCCTGCTCTCTGAGCCCTGCATAGCTCTCCTATGGAGTTAAAGACAGCAGGAGGACAGCAACAAACAAAGGCAGGACAGCAACAAGAGGCCCTCTGGCTACTCTCTGTTTGGTTTGCTGTCCCAGTGAGTCTGCATGCTACATCTGTGGCTGGAAACTGCTTCAAACAGCTGCCTCGCCGTGGAACACATTGGTCTCATATACAATGAGGTTGTGGGTTTTTCTTCTGGTGTAAATGTTTTATTCCGAAACATGGGAAACAACAAAAACCACATCTGAAGCTGATCATTTATTATCAGCAAGATGAAGAGGATTCAATCTGTCAAAATGTCATTTTGTCTGCTATGAGCCTTCACTTCAGCATACATAAAGTTAAGCATCATAGCTGACTTGCAGTATCCCAGAAATGATCAAATGAGAACTTGTTGCTACTCTAGAACTGAATGTTAAGCTAATTTTAATTACACACAGGTCAACCTGGCATGCTTGTTCAGGAGATTGATCAAATAAGACATAAAATCCTATGATAAAGAATGTACTCCTTGGAACTACTTTGACCAAATACAATCTCTCTTCCTGGATTTGATCATATGACTGCAAAATAATATACTGATCAAGAGTCAGATTGCGGTTGGACTTCAGGGATGATTGACATGCAGTATGTTCATCCTACATCTTGTGAATCTTTGTAGTTCAACAGGTAGAGCATGGCACAAGTACAGCCAGGGTTGGGGGTTCCATTTCCACTTGGGGCCTCCTGTGCTGCCAGTATATGCGCTCATGGTCCTACCAAAATATTTACTTACAAGGTGTGTTACAGAAAACAAAGGAAAAGAACACAGATTAATAAACAACAGATACAAATTAAATCAAGCACACCAAGTGTGTGTGTGTGTGTGTGTGTGTGTGTGTGTGTGTGTGTGTGTGTGTGTGTGTGTGTGTGTGTGTGTGTGTGTGTGTGTGTGTGTGTGTGTGTGTGTGTGTGTGTGTGTGTGTGTGTGTGTGTGTGTGTGTGTGTGTGTGAAAGTAGTAAGTAAATGACAGACTACTAACAGTGCTGTGAGTATTGTTAACATTTGTACCATGGGGCAGAGGGAGAGCTGCCCAGTAACATACCTGTATAAAGCTCCAGAATGTCTGGGCATGTCCGAACTCGATAGGCTCTAGACTGACACCGTGTGCAAAGGTGTGCCTTCAGTATGAGATTAGGAGAACAGTCAGGGGGCCTTGCAGGAGCCTCGATATTTAACTCACCACGCCATGATGGACATCTAGATTCAGTCCTATTTGGTGCAGTGACCTCAATATGTTAACTTAGGAACCCCAGACACTATCAGAAAATCAGCATTAAAGATTTCTTAAACAAGATATAAGATCATTGTATTCCTCGGTGGAAAGAGCAAACATACAAACATGGATCGATATTCCAGATGAGAAATCGCTGGTCTCTCTCGCAGACGGCCAAGACAACAGAGGGACAGTGACAGTAATGATCCAACGCTATAGATGGACATTTTGGAGAGATAGCTACCAAGAATATGATGACTTACTTCAAGAAGGCATTTATTGTATATTATCTCTGTGACGTTTAATGTGGTCAGGAAAAGAAATGTGCAAGACAAACAGAAACCAGGATAAATTAAGTCAAAGGTTTCTGTTAGGTTGATCAGATGAGAATATCCTTGATGGTTATAATTTTTACAAAATTAGTTTGGTATCACTGGTCATCCAGTTTACATACATGGAGAAAGACAAAAACACACATTGAAGCAGTATAAGACACAACAACACAGTTAATTGTCGCACAGATTCAATAGTAGGTTTGTTCCATATTACTAATCAACACAGGTAACATTAACTCCACATTGTCTCCACATTTGACAATTGTTACACAAAATACATTATGAGAAAACCAAATTGACATGATTGGGAGCTGAACTTCTTCTGAGGGCATATACAGTATATCACAAAAGTGAGTACACCCCTCACATTTTTGTAAATATTTTATTATATCTTTTCATGGGAGAACACTGAAGACATGACACTTTGCTACAATGTTAAGTAGTCCGTGTACAGCTTGTATAACAGTGAAAATTTGTTGTCCCTTCAAAATAACCCAACACACAGCCATTAATGTCTAAACTGCTGGCAACAAAAGTGAGTACACCCCTAAGTGAAAATGTCCACATTGGGCCCAAAGTGTCAATATTTTGTGTGGCCACCATTATTCTCCAGCACTGCCTTAACCCTCTTGGGCATGGAGTTCACCAGAGCTGCACAGGATGCCACTGGAATCCTCTTCCACTCCTCCATGACACATCACGGAGCTGGTGGATGTTAGAGACCTTGTGCTCCTCCACCTTCCGTTTGAGGATGCCCCACAGATGCTCTATAGGGTTTAGGTCTGGAGACACGCTCGGCCAGTCCATCACCTTTACCCTCAGCTTCTTTAGCAAGGCAGTGGTCGTCTTGGAGGTGTGCTTGGGGTCGTTTCATGCGAATACTGCCCTGCGGCCCAGTTTCCGAAGAGAGGGGATCATGCTCTGCTTGAGTATTTCACAGTACATGTTAGCATTCATGGTTCCCTCGATGAACTGTAGCTCCCCAGTGCCAGCAGCACTCATGCAGCCCCAGACCATGACACTCCCACCACCATGCTTGACTGTAGGCAAGAGACACTTGTCTTT
>OMKK01031185.1:0-14378 GCA_900302305.1 Polymixia japonica | reverse complement strand
TGCATAGAACGCCTCAACATGTCTCCTCTCTCTCTCTCTCTGTCATACGCAAATAATCAAAACAGTTATAATTACTTAGTATACAGCTAAGTAACTGTGGTGTAAAATAATATATGTTAAGAAAGGAACATGATATACTGTAATAGGGTTGGGTGATGGATGAATATGTCGGGGATCAGTGGACTTACTGATTTACCATGATCTTTGTTATGATCTTTGTTATGATCTTCGTTATGATCTTTGTTATGATCTTTGTTATGTTTGTGTAGAGCAAGACACTCGGCAACCAAAAATATGATTTAAAATATATTTAGAGCAAGCATAGAAGGTTCACACCCAGTGTTTAAAGATCCTATTGATAACATTTTATGTAGATGAATAATGAACAAAAAACAAACATCTACAGAACTTTTAGAAAGGTGCAAAATAAAAGTATCAAAAGTATAAAAAAATGCTCGTCTACTGGCTGCTGTTTATTTCCTGTTGCACGACATAAACTCTCAGTGGTAGGATGGCATCAGCACCTCTAATGATGCCGTCATCTCATCTAATCTCATTATCGAAGTCTCACTTTTCCCTAAAAATAGCATAACGTCACTGTGACTGAGACTAGATAGACTGTGATCGGATCGACTTGTTTGCAGCTGTCATGTGCCTTTTTCAACTAGTGTAAGTTATAACAGTGAACATTATATTGAGGTTATTTTGGGTAATATATAGGAATTTTGGAGTTCCTATATCTTGAGTTATATCTTTAAATGAAAGCCGTTTATTTTTGATAAAGATCTGATAACGGAGCGTTGGTCGTTCTGACCCTCTCATTAAGCTCATGATCATTGGATGTTTACAAATCTGAAATTCAATTTTGTCTGTAAAAAAATAACTAGCGGCGCAGTTTTAGCCAAAGTGCATCGACCCAAGAAATTCCAAAAATACACCCAGACCCTGAAAAAAAAAACATTCCCAGACACCTAAAATTAACGTCGGGTGGAGAAAAGTTGTTGTATGCTGACAAAAGCTGGAACTTCACTATTATGTGAAGATTTGGACCTGAATCACTATCTCATACCCCGATATATAAAACATGCTGGTGAGGTTTCTTACTTACTTACTTACTCTTACTGACCTAAATCTTGCCCCTCTTCTATAGAGAAGTACAACAGTACATAATGGAGTTTCAATGGTTGTATCTACATTGGGAAAAAAGGGGCCCTATTTGTGCAGTTTGTTTTCAAGTACAAATAAACAACCAACATGGGGGCTTTTAAAATATCACCAGTTCTTGAGAAAGTCAGCAAAGTCTTGTCATGCGAAATAAGAGCTTAGGCGAAGAAGAGATTGCATGTAAGTCACTTTAAGTTCATCAAAACAACATTTGTTCTGCTGACTTATTTATTCACATTTTCTAGAAAACCGATTAAGGTATCTGTGGACCGTGAAGGTCATCTGACCCTGAAGGTCATATGCAAAATATATATAAGAGCAATATATATATATAGGACAAGGCTAACATTTTCTTGACCTGACCTTGTGACAATATCTCTTAAGTAAATTATGCTATTCTCCATAGCAACAAACAAATAATACATTTAAAAACAAAATAGCTGCTCCGATAGGCAATGAATGGGGACTGTATTTTGGATAGAGGCGGTGCTGATGCTGCTCTCCCTGTTTTCGACTGTCTCGCCCACGTTATGTCATGTTCCATCAGGTAGCATCAATTTTATCATTAACATGACAGGTTTACTGCGTCCGTCGCCAGTGTTTCAGCAGAGAGGAAGAACGATATGAAAGCCTTTCAGTCCTCGTGGTGCCATTACCTGTAAAGTGTTTACTCTGTCCTCTAGCCTCTGGGCACTTCGGGCTCTAGCTCTCCCCTTGCTTTAAATACTACATGAGAGCCATTAGGGACTGCAGCTCGGACCACGTCACCCTCACCTCTAGCGGGGGATTGTGATCACTCCATCTGAAAATAAAAGTCAGTTTGTCTGTAAAATATATAGTCACAAGGTCAAATTCCATACATTCTGTGATATGTAAGAGATGCACTTTGCCAATCTATGATATTTGTTGAGTGCACACCTTGAGTAGAACAATAGCAACAATAAAACACTATTGATGAATACCAAAGCGGCCATTTGTCGTCCCTGGGCCACTTCTTTGGCTTTTCTTACTTGTGTTGAGGGTTTGTGATTGTTGGCCTGCTTGTGTATAATATGCAGGCTCGTGTGTGAGTGCAAATGCAATAGCGCCGGTCACACGACAACCAGTTATGACCGTTTTTACGTTACGAGTCAAACGTATTCTTCTGATTATGCCGTAGGTCATACCTCAAAAAGTCACACACCCCCTTTCCCCCGTGGTAATGGTCTCTTCCAAAAGTTGCAGGGTGAAATCGGTTTGCGTCACATCACTCTGTTGCACCTCGACGCTGGAGGAGATGTAGGCTGAAGCGGTTAGTAGAGCATCAATCCCTTTTTTCAAAGGTGTGAAAATGAAATGCAATTAGTTATACACACTTAATTGCATTTCAGCAATATAGGCATGGTTTGCTTTGCAAGATGGTTGGATTACTGCTCAGCCTGAGCTTTTATTAGCCACTGAGCAGACACTGCTATGTGATGTCAGCATAGTCCCATCTGTGTGCTGCTTCCTGTGCATTGTGTTTAAAAATACAGCTATTACCATGTTGGCAGGTTCCTTCCATCTGTGGCTTTATTATCTACAGTATGCTCTCTAAATTAATTTGCATTGTGGATATAGTGGATTCGGTGCCCCTTAAACCTTCGGGTGAAGCAGAGAAGATTTAGTTCTTTTTTCAAGAACAAGTGCTATCGGTGTAGAAGCTAACATAGAAGTGAGTGAATAAGTGAGTGCCCAAAAAAACCTACACCTGCTTCACAAGTCTCCCCTGTGCTCCTGGACATACTCAGTGTGTGTCTGTGATATGAGGAGTTTAGGTGCAGATCTGGCGAAACGCTACTTACACTTATTGGGTAGATTGTATCTCCAAAAATAAAAATGCACCCTGAGCCCTTTTAAACCTGGTGTTGCATTGTAAACTGTGCCTGGATCCTGGATAGCGAAGAACACGTTGCGTGTTAATACGAGGTGGAAACGCACGGCACACGGTCGCGGTTAGAATGTGATCAGATCCGCCGCGCCGTCCTCCGGTCCAGCCGGGCGTGGAGCGTAGCCGGTACGGCGTGTTCACATCAGCGATAAAGCATCCGGCCAAAGGGAAGGAAGGTCATTGGAACTCTCTGCTCATTGAGACTCATCTCTGATGTTCGACCTTCGCTCAGACTCGCTGGAGCACCGCCTGCCCCCGCTCCCGCTGGCCATTCCTCTATTTTTCCCTCATCCACAGCGAACGATGCACTTTATTTGCATGCACGGCGCCCGGAAACGTGACTGCTGCCAGAAAGTTGTCAGAGAAGACCCGTTCCCTCAGCAAAGGACTCCTGCAGGCCGGGCAGTAGCGTCACCCGTTGTGACCCGACACCCGCCACGTTTGTTTTTTGGTGACAACCACCCAACCTCCTCGCCTTGTTTACAGGCCGCGCGGGGCAAATGAGATACGATCGCAATGCACAAATGGAGATAACAAGAACGTGCATAAATACCAAGCGTCTGCAGACGTCGTGATCGGATTGCTCATTATCCGAGAGCACATCCGGATACACATCGCATTTTAATAGCAGGTGTAGATGAAGCCTTGTTATTATGCTGGTGACATTCTGAGCGGTAGCGGCGCATTTTTCAGTTTCCATGTGTCGGACGTTAACCGTTTTCCGTCTCGAACTTGTCATCGATTGTTTCTAATCTACAATGTTTTTTTTTGTTTTTTTTGTTTGTTTGTTTTCATTTTATATTTTAAAATGTGTCTCTGTTGTCCTCATTTCTTCCTCATTACTCTCACCTGTGACGTTCTGTGCGCTGCAGTACACGAGGGCGCACGGTGATAGACTGCGTCTGTGTATATTGTACAGGCAGTAGTGATGTATAGTCCACTGTCTGAGTGTGAGATGATGTTGTCTTGTAGCATGTGTGTCAGTATGTAGTCTGTTACTTTGTTAGATGACGATATGTCAGCGAGATCCATTTATTTTGCACAGCGAATGATATGAGCGGGATTTAGGTTTTTATGAAATGTCTTCTACGCTACGTGGATCTCGGAAACACTGCCTAAAGACCACCTGAACTACCTTTGTCATTATTTCCTCTGAATAATGAAAAATACAAGTTATACAGGATGATGTGCGCAAAGAATCTGCAGCCACTCTTCTGACTTCCCCTTGTAGCTCACATGACCTAGAAACAGGAGAACCTGAAGAGTCAGCTTTTATAAAGCAAGACACTAGTTGTACAAAGACCCTTGACAGTTTACTTAGCCTCATTTTCATCCTTTTTCAGTTTGGTCCACTCTGGCTGAGATTCAGTGTTGGCCAGTTTCAGCCGCTTTTATGAAGCGAAGATTCACAAGAAACTAGTTCTAACTCGAAGAAGTTATTATTATTATTATTATTATTATTAACAAGGTCATTAAAGTAGCCCTAATAAGAAAATGGGTAGACTGCTCAGAATATCTGCACAGTAAAATCTGAGTTTTTATGAATGCCAGTTAAAATGTCAAGACGATAGGTCTAAATCATTTTATCATGGTCTGTTTCACCTCAAGACTTAAGGTCAAATGGACCAACATGAAATCATTCGTTTGGCTTGTCTTCAAAAAATGATGTTAGAAGCGTTTGCATTATTCCTACGGTATCAGCTGAGGTTCTGGGGATCTTGATACCGGCGCGGCGTCTAGTTTCTGCTTGTTTTGTTATTTGATTCTATTATCTGTATTTTGCCTGTAGTCTGGGTAGTCTGTGGCTGCCATCGGCCGTGTACGCTCCACTCCATGTTAAGACTTGATGTTAACACACATCAAAACACAACTCTAGCTATGCCTCTATTTTGGGGATAACCTACCTCACGCACACGTCTGCCCTACAGTTCATTTATAACAGAAGTTACTCTTGAGTCTGAATAACAACATGCAGGGTTTTCTTTTCTAAATCCCCGACGGATTCGCTTGGTTTTTAACTTACCGATAGTAACAATTGGTAAGATTAGTTTGCCGATAGAATCCAGATTGTACTGCGATCGCTTACATTATGTTCTTATAAAACTGTGAAAAATGAATTATGGTTGTGGTCATTGTGGTAGGTTACTTAAGTGCTTTGTTGATCTCTCTTTATTACAACATTTAAGAAATGTTGAAGGACGAACCCCAGGTAATATTTTTTTCTGCAAAATGGATATATGCCGTTTTGGGAGTGAAGTCTAGATTATGAATATATGAATGAGTGGTCCAAAATGGATAAAATATGGATGGGAGAAGTATTGCTCTCCCCCTTCCTTAACTCCGGTTAAGGTACCCTTGAGCAAAGTGCTTATCCCCCGCTTACCTCGGTGGAGTTGCTCTGCAGCCGGCAGCAGAAGACCATGCACGTGTTAATGTCTAGACGTGAATGAAAGTCTTCGGCAGGCATTGCAGGAGAAGAAAGGAAATGCGCTCAGCGAGTCTTCCCTGTTAAATAAAATGTAATTATTTTTACTTGTCGGTGTTTCATAGTATATTTTGACGAATTATATTTGTGTTGTATTTGTAATTTGTATCAAGACACAATTTGATGTAATTTTGCTCATCTCTGACAGTAACCAATGATGAAAATCCTCAAAAGCACTGCAGCAGCAACATGGGGGTCCAATCTTGTATTGATTACCGGGGGCCGAAATTGATAGCCAGTGTGTTTCCAATCTGAAATTCAATCCACTGGCTCCAGCTATTAACCAAGCAGCCCCTTATTTTCCTGAACGGGATTTTGTCTCCATGCTGGCTTTCTCTGCATAATTCACCATCTCGCCCAACACCTTCTAGCTCATTTACATTTGCATATTTGTTCTGGTGTTTTTTTTTAATCCGGTCGCATCCCCCTGTCTGATGGCCTGAGATATTCATCTGACGGTGGAACTGAGGTTCTTCTCATATCTCTAAGCCTTTGTGTGGGCAGGACTGTCTCGCTTGAGAACAGCAACGCATGAATAAAAATACATGGATACGCAGCGCCGAGTGCAGGCGGCCAGACCGCTTCTATCAGTAATGAACCGGTCACAGTGACAGGCTCGGAACGACTGCTTCAAAAAAAGACGATTGCGATCTAGGAAACTTTGAGTAAATACGAGGTCCCCCTTAAGTGAAATATTTCGACCCTTCGTGTATCCCCGCCCGCCTTTGTCCGTGATGTATAGCCTCAACCCGGCGAGCGCGTTTGCTTACACAACCAGCTCTTGCCCCGCTCGCACTTTAATCATTCCCCGCGGTGGCCAGCTGTGACACGTGCGCACGGATACAGACCGGGTGTGTGTTACATCAGATGCTCACCAAAAAAAAAACAACAAATCCCTCAAAGCAAGTCCTTTGCTGACTCCAACAAAAGTACGATTGGCTGCGAGCGGAGTCCCTGCTTGGCACTTCATGGACAGGAAATATTGCCCTGAGATGCTGAGAGCACCGTCAGCCAAATGACCTTTTTTGTTTTTTTTTTGCCACGAGCAGACTTACCCAATTTAAAGTAGGACGTACGACGCATCTGACATCTGTTAGTAGCCCTGGACCAACAAGCGGTCCTCCTCCTCCTTCTTCTTCTTCTCTGGAGACGGCAACTCTGCAGATTTAACGGAGGCAAAACCGAGAAGATAGCCGAACTTCCAAGTCAAATTACAGAAGGCAGATGACATTAATATCACACATGGCTTGGCAGCTCTGCGGCACTCGCGAGGCCCCATAGAGAAACCGTCACTCGGTCGTTCCTTCTTGGGTCTCTCTCTCTCTCTCTCTCTCTCTCTCTCTCTCTCTCTCTCTCTCTCTCTCTCTCTCTTTGTCATTCTCTCTCATGTCAGTTGTTCAGACAAACATGCTCAGGGGCCCTTGATAGGTTGGCTGCTTTATGTGGAAAGTGGGTGATCAACAGTGTAGCTTTGCTCAGAATAGAAGACGTCTGTTTTTGTTTCGCCGCTTGTTTTGTTTTGTTGACTGTTTGTTTTTTTTCCCCTACCTCCCATAATCCTTCGCTGTATCTATTTGCGATGTGCAGATACGGACTTAGATACGAAGCCGTGTGTGTGTGTGTGTGTGTGTGTGTGTGGGGGGGGTGTAAGGCTTTAATATTTGTTTTTCATGCAAAATGAAAATCATTGGGCCACATTAGAACTATCACTTATTTATTATTACTGTCAATGTTTATGCTAATTTTGCTTGTTTGAAAGAAACACAGTAGGGTATCTCGATGGAAATCTGCGCGCTCAATAGATGGATGTTCATTCAGACAGCTAATCATATTACATAGACGCCTTATCACAGTGTCAAAATGAGCTCTTGTGACACATTGGCTCCGTATCTAGGTGTTATCTTTACTTGAGTTCAAGTAAGTAATTAAAAAGTGATTAGCATCAACTACACTGCTCTCTTCTAAAATCAAACAAGGACCATCCTTTTAAAGGGGACATGATATGCAAAACTGTTTTTTTTTTTTCCTTACCCTTCATCATGTAAGCATGTCACTGTGTGTAACAGCTGAGACAGATAAACTGAAATCTGAACACCCTCCTGTTCAGCCGTAGTTTCCTTGTTTAAAAAAAGCATACGGTTCAACCAGGAGAAATGAAGCGTTTTTATTTTGAACTCCTCGTGACATCACAAGGGGCTAGCAATTTACATTTGCGCAGCCCAAGGTGAATAATCTCTCCCACTTACCTAGTCTCCATTTCTAGCTTTTCTCTGCAGCGCCAAAAGCTACTGTTTTCCTTTGCGAGTATTGAGCTGCTCAGCTGCAGAAGATGTCCAACAAACTAAGCGTTACAGCCAGGGCTCAAAATGAACACCCACCAAGTAAAAATTGAATGCGGTGGGTTACTCACCCTGCGCTCTGGACACACTTTTTCTGATCTCATTTCTTTATGAAAATAACCTGCTCGTACAATACTGAGACTTTGATTGGCGCGAGCTGTGATGTGTATTCCAACATCATTGGAATTTTTTGTTTATTGGCAACGATGTTGCCGCAAAAAACGCCGCAGGAAACCAAAACCAGTGTTTAAAGCGATTTCCGTTTCGTCGTTCCCAGAGATAAGACCGATTGCAGTTGTCATCTGCGAACAGTCAAACAGAGCTGTGCAATCATAGGTCCGTAACAGTACGATCACAGGTGAGTACAGTAGAGAGCTTAACACGCAGCCCCGAGGGGAGCCTGTGCTCAAAACTAGGGTGGAAGATGTGCGATTGTTGACCGACCTTTTGTGGTCCACGCAATAAAAACTCTATAATCCACCTACAAGTGGAGCTGCAGAGGCCAAGGTCTTGTAATTTTACCACAAGTTTGCTGGGGGCAATTCTGTTAAAAGTTGAACTGTAGTCTGTGAAAAGCATCCTAGCATAGGTGTCAGGACCCTCTAGGTGGGCAGCTGCAGTGTGCAGGGCAACGCAGCATCTTCCACAGAGCGATTCTCTCTGTACTTTGTTAGAGTTTTATTGTTGACAGCTTTTACCAAATGACATTTCAGCACTTCAACACAACAGCAATATAATTGTTTAACATAAACGCGAAAGAGACAGGCTTTCTAAAAGTACCGTTTCACTTACAATAGTTAATGATAACTGCATCAAATGTATCGCTTGCGGACACGCGAATTAACACGGAACGTCACTGACCCACTGACAGATTAGCTGTGTTATATCAAGAATAGATTGCAACAACACGTGAATGGCAGGCTATCCAACATGGGATACATCTCGCAGTTTACCATCGCCTAGCTAATTGTCAAATGACGGGGACACCGAATGCATATGATGACGGGAATAATACCAAAAAAAAAACCTTGTGTTCTCCTGCATCCTCTTGAAATGACAGCCTGCGGCAGGTATAGTCTCACTCGTCAAGGGTGTTCAAGAACTCCCAACTTCTCCAGCTCTCTGCATCAACCCCACTTGATAAAACAGACTTTGGCAGAGACTTCCGTGTTTTCCCTATGAAGTGATCTCCGTTGATCATCGAGCGAAAAAGCGGGCGAGTGAGACTGTCTGTCTGCGGCTCTGGGTGGTATAATGTTACGTTATGCTAAGATGAGAAAAGCACAGAACCAAGGGGAGATAAAGCCACGCGGAACCAAGCGCGAGGAGATACTTCAACCATAAGTAAGAAGCGCCCATCAGTATGAATGTGAAGCACATACCATCGAGTTGAGTGGCTTGGATGGGCCGGGATGGCGCGAGCCAATTACTGTCACGCGCCGGGGCCGTTTCCGCTCAGGCTTTTTACGCGTGTATGCAGAAAAAAAGGAGAGGAGAAAGAGTAGGTGTAACATCGCCTCGAAAGTAATAGTCATCCTAATTCACCACAGGTTTGCAGAAGCTCGGAAAGGACAGCGTTATGAAGGATATTTCTCAAAACTGCTTCTGCACTTCCCTTGAAAGCACTTAACGGTGTTCGCTTTCTGCTGTGATTCCTGAGCTGGGATGAGATGACTAATTTTATAGCGGTGATACCGAGGAGGGTTTACTCTGTCAAGTTCTGAGGCTCGCCGATTAAATTAGACCCGTAACATTGGGGGTTTTGTGTGTGAATGTAGGATAGGCCACAAATTAATGGCAGAACACCAATCAGGGAAAGCCAAAAGACTGTATGTGGACCTTGTGATTGGTAACATAATGAAACACAGTCAGATACTCTTTTGAATGCCCATTTTTTTCTGACACTTGTCTTTTCCTGAAAAATAGCAGCTCTATCTCTTGCACTAATCTCATCAGCCCTTTCACGCATTTGATATTGGAAATGAAAGAAATGTTCACTGTGGAAAATCTATCTGATTGAGGGCCTCAATACATTTAATTCGATTAAATATGAGACTTTTTTTTTTTTTTTTTTTTTTTTGCATAAGCGTATTCAACCTTGTCACCTTTAATTAATAGAAAAGGGGCCTTGACACCCTGGAGGTTGGGCTGGGCCGGACTGGGCTGGGCTGCTGGTTTTCATGGTCTGTGTGGCAGTACTCCCAGGAGGCCTGCTGGCTCCTCCCATAAGCCATAAGTAACATATTTTGCAATTTGCCAGACGTCTCCTGCCCATCGACTGTTGTCCGACAGAGGGTGCGTTAGGCAGGTGCTGGGGTCTGACATTTAGACCCCCATTGTCCAGCCCCGCTAATCCTTCTATTGTCAGTGATTAGCAATATCCTGGTAGGCTCTGCTCTGGAAGGGATGAACAGGCCGCGTGGGATGGGAATGGCGGCATGAATGAGCAAGGACAAAGCGCTGTCACTAACTATGCTGTCTAATTTCATTACGCTGACATGCTCGTGCTTCGGTGGCCGCGCGTCCGTATGTTTGATGTCGGGTGAAAAGGTCGTGGCTGGGAGAGGTCAATTTCGGTGGTAAATACTCTGGTTTAGCCAGATGATTTTTTTTTTTTAAACATTTATGCTGTTTCTGATGGTGTGCAAGTGGAGTACCGGGGCAGAGAGCCGTGCAAACCACTGCTTCTTTACAACAAAATAACAAATATATATATTTGTATATTTTATGAATCTACAAAATAACACAATCACAATCCATTTGATTTTGATAGCTAGTGTTGGTCGACACTATCGTTCAGTTGAGGTTGATAGACAGTCAATAATAACGTAACGTCGCTCCCTAAATCCACCCGGGTGTACTCAGACGAATAAGGAAACAGACAGAGAGAAAGAGAAGGAGTAGATTTATAGGAGGATAGAGTGATGTAAAGAAAAAAACATATGGAAGAAAGGCAAATTGACAAATGGAGTTGACTGAGGGACAAAAGATGTTGCCAGACTTAAAGCCGGGTAATCTCGCGCTACTTCTCAACAATAGAGAAACCTCCACTTTTGAAAATGAACCGTTAGACGTCACGTCTCTAGCTCTGCGTCAAGCTCAGACAGTGATTTAAAGGCCGAGTGCCCTTGGCTTCGAGATGGCCTGTGTGAATATCAACTAGTGAACTGGGTAATGGTTAAAACAGTGGCCTCCCTCTACGCCTACCGTCTGAGCCCACATTTACATAGCGATATCGACAACATTATGAATTATTCATATAAGAAATATATGGTCCACATTAATAATAATAATAGTACATAAGTGAATGTAAATAGATTAAATGTACAATATAATATATGACAGGAAATTCAGTTTGCAAAGGTCACCAAAGGACATACAAACATACTGTACATCAGACAACAGCGAGCTAAAATAATCATTCACAAAGTGACGACGTTACCAATTTATTTTCAAATAATATGTTCACGGAAAAGGCTCGCACAGAAAAGGTTAATCACTTTAATTAATATGCATTATTTGGTAGCCCTGTGAGCCAAGTCATATACTGTGAGTTCGTCACAGCATAAGGCGTGTGTGGCCTTCCGGTCCCTCACAACAATATTTCACAAGGTTATTGCATTATGTTTAGCAATCAAACTAATCAGCCAATTGCAGTTATGGACATCTTTCCAAATTGAGAATTTAGGATAATGACTCAAATGAATTTTCGTTAAATAGATTTGTGTTATTCATCTGTTGAAGTTGTTAGCCAGTGGTGATTCGCTTCTGGCTCTTGCCTAGCTTGTTGCTAATGTAGATATTTTTGCAGACTTCTTGACCAAAGATTCTGGCCATGTTTGCATGGAGAATCGGTTGAAAATGAAATTACTCCAGGATTGTGAATGCATTAGATGTATCCTTCCATGATGTTTCCTCAATATTTTGACTTTAAATGCCTGTTTTTAGAATTTAAAAATTTAAAAATTGACAATTTCAACGGTTTTTCTACCCAAAACGCCCTTATTAGTGCCGGACATTGGGTTCCAGGGCCTTAGCACTTAAGTGTGAATCTCTCTCTTCCTCCTCCAGTATTCAACAACGAGATGGCTACTGCAGTAACGCACGGATGCAATGAGCGCTATCAAAACTACTTTAACACACATGATTCCTCTCGTGCCCGTGGACTGACATGTCTGGATATCGCTAGGCAACGCTGTGGGATTAAAAGGCCTGTCTTTACAAATACGAATTGTATTCCATCTGCTGGTTTAATTATAAATGATATAGCTTTGTTGCTAAAGCATGAGCAACGTCTCGCGGATAACACTGCAGAGTCTCACCACCAGGGGTTGTTTGCGATTCCGCTGGGTGACTCCAGCACCTGTTCACTAGCAGAAAAAAATCCAGAAGATCAACCTTCAAAGATGATAGGACCTAAAGGGTATTCTTGGGACGCAGCTCATTCTTGGCTTCTAATCAGACAGGGTGATTAGACGCGTCTCTCAGGGATCAACTCTCACAATTGTCTGGCTCCATCACGCTAGCTTGTTTTGCGGGTAGTGTCTGTCAGGCATTTTAATGAGATACTGTTTGCTTGTTCACCTCTTTTCAGATTTAGTATAAAATCTGGATGAAAACATTGCCCTTTGTAGTTTGTCTTTCTTTGTCTGTTGTCATCAGTTATGAACTGTTTGCCTGTGTGCATCTGCAAGCACACACACACACCTGTGTGTGGTTTTCTGGGTATGTATGCCGACGCCCATGTACGTAATGACCGTGCTGTGACTTGAGGGATCTCCAGGGACTTCTGGAACATGATGCGATTATGACACGCTGATTGATTGGCGTGAGTTTGCGGAAATGGCAAGAGTGGGTTGATTGAATTGTGAGTGATGGTGGCCGGGACGACATTCACGACTGAAAGACCCCAGCCACCCCGCTGGTAATTAGCACTTTTAATGGCTTGCCAATAAATCTGACCACGTGCGCATGTTTGAGCGTCCCGGGCCCACTCCCTCGACGCACAATGAACATTGTCTATAGTACGGTCGCGGCAGAAACATCTAGACCCAGATCAAAATATATGTCTTTAATAAGGGAGGAGACGGGGAGTTCCAGTTCTGGTTTGTGTTATTCTCCGCTGCGCGTCTCCTTCCACCCTCGTATCGTGTTTTTGCAATTCAATAATGAATAAGACAGTTGAAGAATGTCCTATTCATTAATCCTAAAAATCCCAATCCTAAGAATCCCAATAGGATTAGTTTTTTTTCCCCTCTCTTTAGGTATAATGAACAAGAGAATTGTGAACATTGAACATCTGGTGGGTTTTAACTACGACTGTGGTCCGGCGTTGGGAGCTAATGTATAGTTGTTTCCCACCGCTTCAACATGTCAGTTCACGGTTTGAATCCGTCTTCCCGCTGAGCGCGACGCTTGGAAGCAGTTTGTTTGACGCTGAGTGACGAGGCTCCGACAGAATCAAAAAATGTAGGGGACAAGTCGGGTAACGAGCGGCGGTTCCATGTCACGCAGCTGCCCCAGTCACATCTCAGCTTGAGGTTGCCAGACGGACAGCTGTCCCGGGAAGCATGTTGCTTGTGCGTTCGGCGCCGAGGAGACGGGAGGAGGCACGAAGGGGATGCGGGAGTTCTGTGTCTGGCACAAGAAAAGGGCTCGATATAGTGGCTTTCTCTGACCAAGTGGTTCGGTCGGGTATATTGCTTTCCTGCAAAGCCAGCTCCAGGGTCAGGCTTACAGGCTTAGTGCTGGATGTCTTATGACACGCCGGCCTAATCCTTGATATTGCAGAAAGGAATCAAAGACAAAAAAAAAAAAGTTCAATTCAGATCTAGTCAAAATACCAAGGTGTGTACGTGTACATCAGTTCCCAACTGTACTTTGCTTATTCATGCCGTAAGCGGCTGCCGTAAAATCAACTAATGATCGAAGGGTATCTACTGTATGTGCGCATCAAAGTTACCCCTTTGGATACTGTCCACGTAGCGCTTAATATTCACGGAAGACGCCTCTCTCACCTGAATGCGGCGGACCCGACGCCGACGGGGGCCCGCGGGCGAACGCGGAGCCGTCGCGGCGACTCGATAGAGGGACAGACGCGCGGGAGGAGCCGGAGAGAACCGCGGCAGCGCCGGTCTATATCAGGCAGAGCCGCCCCGATCGGGGACAATTTCGTTCCAGAAAGATCATCAGCACTTCATTACCCACGTGTCACTCTGGTGAGACAGCAGCCGGCACCTAGCATCAGTATTCCCCCCCTCACACACACACACACACACTCTTGACACACGCACACACACACACCACATGACTGACACCATTACACCCTTCATACAGTGCTCTGTGCCTTGGTAGTTAATGTGATATATTTGACTCTTTGGAGGTATCAGCCATGTATCAGTTGAAGCCGCGGCCGTATATTACAAGGCTGACGGACGGGACTGAGGTGGCAGGACGCCCGGGGAGCACACATCACGCTCCC
>OMKK01031177.1:0-26386 GCA_900302305.1 Polymixia japonica | reverse complement strand
CAAGAGAGGCACAACCAAAGCTGTTTGACAAGAGAAGGAGTGGGAGCGCAGGCAGGATGAGGACAGGAGACGAGGTACAGAAAAGCACCATGAGAGCCGGGCTGTGAAAGCGAAAGAGAGCGCGTGGAGCGATCACAGTCGGCTAGAGGAGCGATGCTGCTCACACTGCTGTTCTACCTTCGAGTGAAAGGTAGGAGCTCCGGGGTCAGACTACGCCGCTTTTCTGATTTCATCTCGGACAGTGTCAGATCAGGTCTGTCTGAAGTTGAAACTTTCAGTTGAGGCAGAGACTGATTCAGGCTGTATGGGGATGGATGGTTGAGTTAAAGTGAGCTGGTTTGCGTGTGTCACATGCTGGTGTGCACATGGCTGTATGAAGTGTGTGAGTTTGGCAAGAGTCGTAACTGTCATAAGATATGTAATTAGTTTGATAAAGACAGTAAAGAAAATGGGTTAATTTCATGTGCCCGTTGTACGTGCTTCCCTTTAAACCTAATTATACACTATTTATACACTTGGAGAACTGCAACACTTTTTTAAAGATCCTATTACAAGACTCTCATTCTCATTATGTATATTTCTGGCCGAACGCACATCAAACACCTCCGTCACGCTAGTTTCAGTTGCCGTGCTCATATACTGTCTCCGCAGTAAAATATACATCATCATCGCATCCCTGCCTTCATCTGAATTGAATATCCCTTCATTCCTGTTGTTAAGAGCATCTGAACCTCCCTTCCTTTGGCTGGTTACTGTCAGCCTTGACAGCTTCCGCCTCTCGTTGTACTCAGTACCAGCGGGACTGGTGATTGGGATCTGTATAACCTATTTAGAGCCCATGGAGCCTTATCTCTCTCCCCTGAGGATTTACTGCTAATATGCTTAGAGTCAAACTATCTGTTTCATCTTGTCATCTTCCTGTGTCCATAAGGATAGTGGTTTACAGCCATATTTGACTCGGGTAGAACGTGTTCACTTTCACATGCATTTATCATTGCAAACAGGGACGTTTACATGTTGGAAAATACAACCAATGATGCAGACAAACTTAAATCTTACCAGGGTTCACATTGGTGCAGTCTGTCTGTGTTAGGAGTACAATATATGACTTTTGTCTGAAAACTCCAAGTACATACACAATCTGAAGTGTTATCCATACTAATTACACTGTATACTGTTAATACCCACTATTAAGTTAGTACTGGCATGAAAAATATCAAAATACTACATCTGAAGCACGCTGATATCCTGCAGGCAGCCAGGCACTGATGTCGGCCTTGAAATAACAATGTTGTTTTCAGTTGGTTAGATTTACCAATGTTTGTGTCTCACATCATCATCTGTACCTTTTTCTTTAAAGCCACATACAGACAGGTTTTCTGCTTTAACATATTATAAAATACATTTTGATTGCATGTTGTATTGGCTGTGGAAGAATGACACCATTGCTGATTGGTTCCCTAGAAACCTCACGTTCACTATGCAATTTTGTGTCAAACAAAACAGGAAGAACCTCTTCTGTGAACACGATTAGTCCTCTTCTTCCGACAGTCTTGCTTCTTTTATTTCATTGAGCTTTGTAAACAAATGCAAGTGTGTAGTTGCTGGGCTTTGAAAAACACAAACAAACAAGAGGCTTGGTTGTCTTTGCAACAGTGATGTAAAAAAAAAATAATACCCCCCCTCTTGTTTAAACCTCTTGTTTTGGTTCCAGCTTATCAAAGTATAGTTCTTACATATATAATCTATGAACTGAATCACAGTTTTTGTGACAATCGCAGTTCTGCAACAGAATATGTAGTTCACCAGCACAACATTTAGGTCATCATTTCCTCATTTCCAACTGGGGTTGCAGGGCGGTCCCAAGTCAGTCTGTTGACTCCACAGGCACTGACTGCAACAAGCAGGACGGAGGCCAGCGCTGATCCACGGCATCATTTTAACTACTAGCTGCTGAAATTATACAAGAATCACGTAGCGCATCTTTAAAGTTATATTGGTCGTCCTCCCCGATCCTATGTACAAAACGTCCTGTACCCCACAGTGACTGCTACGACCATGTGATTTACCCACGGAGATAAATGATATCATCTTGTCATCTTGTCTTAATCAAAGGTCAATGTTACTTCATCGTTAGATGTAGAGACAGCATGAAAGTCAACAGATTCAACTGAAGTCAACGTAACCTGCCTGTAAAAGGCACAGGGCAAGATCAAAGCGGAATACTCTGGTGACGTGGTTTTGTGTTAACAATTGTTTGAGTGTGTGCATTTTACCCGGGAGGTATCCTGTCAGAAAAGGTACAGGTTCATAGAGAAGATGAGTTGGTGCATAGATGGATGCTCCAGCCTGTTACATAAACTCACTGATGAGAGCTGCTTCCCCAAATCAGTTGAGCACAGCTTTGCAGCGAGTGTGTGTGTGTGTGTGTGTGTGTGTGTGTGTGTGTGTGTGTGTGTGTTCACTGGTAATAAATGCTGAGCAGAATTGGAAATAGTTACTTGCTATCCTGAGTAAGTCTACCAGGGCCAGGCCGTTAAACTACACCAGCGAGCCAATTTGAACCACTTTCAATTGGTGAGCTAAACACATGCCTGCAACCACACACACATTACCACTGATTTAGTGCTAAGATCACAAAGTCCCGGTACAACTCTCAGGGACCCTCTACAAAGCTTCCATTTAACACTGTAGGTAGTCTACTGTCCACATACCACTAGCTTGCACACAGCCAGGTAACTGACACATTCACATTCCAATCACATTCTAGTCACAAACTGATTCATGATCAACTGTCAAACTCTTGATAGAGTTCCATAACTGTCCAAAATAAAGTATTGACATATCTGCCTGAATGGGCCAGTTGGATTTTAATTTCTCACTTTATTGCTCAGGGTTTGGGTTCAGTTATTGTAGAAAAAAAGCTGTCACTCGCAGTTACCCGTTGCAGGGTTAGGTCTCACAGAAGATATACCCCAAAGGTTTGGTCTCAGATCTGGACATTGTTTTGTCAGGTAGGGCCAAATGTGTACATAGAACTACCTGCCTCCTTCCTAGGCTCTAACCGATTGGGGCTGAATGGTGAGGATTGTCTGAGCCAGCCCTCTATAAGTCCCTCAGAGACCCAGAACGTCATTGCCACCGGGAGTCTGGTTCTACCTGAATCCAGGACACCAAATCATTATGCCAGACACCACTGCAGCCGGACCAGGTAGCTATCAGGCCTCCCGCTTGACGTTGTACTGCACAGGCTTTGTCCTGCGTCCCACATACTGAGATGATGTCCTGCATCTTGAAGCAAAATAACACGTTTCTACATTTAAATATTAAATATCAAATTCAATTTCGATTATTATCATTTTATTGCACATTGGATATAAAGCATATATCAATAAAGACTGCACTCATTATTTACCGTTGGTCATTTATTTTCTAATCTTTTATTCAAGCATATTATATATTGTTGTGCGCCAACTATATATAAATCTGTCTAATTAAGTTCTATACCTTTTTGCATTGGTAACCTATAAAGAGTGGATATTATCAATTTGTCCTGCAAAATCTTACTGTTTGTGCTGCATTTGGACTGTTTGCATCTGGTGGGTAGCTGATCAGGCCTGATGTCACAGGCTATGAGACAGGGAGAGATGAAGGGGGTGAGACTACAGACAGTCTGATGATTGAAGGAGAAAAGCATCAACTGGAAATGGAGGAATGGAAAGACATTGTATGAGGGAGCAATACAGTGAAGGGGAGAAAGGGGACAACAGAGGAGAGAGTACAGGAAAATAGAAAAGACATGCTGAGAGAATGAGAGCTAATTTAGGAATAAGGGACGGCTGATGGTATCTGGGTATTTGAAATCAAAGGATGCCTTCAAGCCCTAGGGTGGAAACTCTTATGTTTCTGTCAAGCATAGTGTCTCCTAATAGCTGCTGACTCATCGGCTCATGGCAGAGGGTTGACTGCAGACCAGGGGAACCCACGCATTGTGTGTGTGTCTCTCTGAGCATGTGTGTGTGAGTGTGATACAGCAACGTCTGCCACCTACTGTATTCCTTCCAGAAGTACCACAGGTGCCTTGCTGTACTATACGTGACTTCAAAACCTGGCTCAAATGTCAGTCAAGTGATACCAACTTTTAATTGGACTTCTTATAATTTCATGCACTCTGCAAAATCCTTTTTCTCCCATTTGTTCTGGTACAAGGATGATTAAAAAGACAGTTGACTGAAAGCTTCAATTAAACGAACAAAACAAAATCTGCGAGGAGCTGCGAGGAGGTCCACAGCAAGAGATACACAAGAATTGATCCTCCCCCCGATCCAGAATTTGATTTTTAATTGTAAGTCCAACAGCAGCTAATGCAACTTGAAGATCAGGGAGGTCTATAGAGGATTTTGAGGATTGATCTTTGCTAATGATTGATTATTAGCTTTGCTACATTGCTGATCTGAAAATCTTTATTCACAAACGTGGGGTTAAGAAAATGCATCAGGTGCTAAACAAGCCAATAACAGTTGCAGTAACAGTTGAACCTTATATCCGTCCACCTATTTCTCTTAGGTTGGTGGGAATTCAGTCAATATTGTGTCAACCTTTTGCTGTATGGCAGCGACTTACATACCTATTGACAGCAGGTACACAAACAGTAGAGTAGACAGACATGTATTTCAACCATCATCACAAATGATAATAGAGAACATGAACATTAAGTCAAGTTTATTTATATAGTCCTTAATCACATTACAGTCTCAAACGGAAAAGGAAAGTTTGGAAATCACAAAAATGTCATATTTCTATTAGTAAATATTGTTATTAGTATTATCATTGCTTCTCCAAAACAAACGTTGACAAAGTCCTTTTCAATCAAGACAAGCAAAAGACATAAACTTACACAAGAAGGGACAGCAGCAAAACAAAGGCAGACCCATGAGGGTGGTGTGGGAGTAGGAACCCTGGGTAGGGTGCAGGTGGTGTGGGAGTAGGAACCCTGGGTAGGGTGCAGGTGGTGTGGGAGTAGGAACCCTGGGTAGGGTGCAGGTGGTGGGGGAGTAGGAACCCTGGGTAGGGTGCGGGTGGTGTGGGAGTAGGAACCCTGGGTAGGGTGCAGGTGGTGGGGGAGTAGGAACCCTGGGTAGGGTGCAGGTGGTGGGGGAGTAGGAACCCTGGGTAGGGTGCAGGTGGTGGGGGAGTAGGAACCCTGAGTAGGGTGCAGGTGGTGGGGGAGTAGGAACCCTGGGTAGGGTGGTGTGGGAGTAGGAGTAGTTTTTGTTTTTTTTGGTAGTGGGGGAGGAAGGAGGTTGGGGAGAGGTGGGTTGAGGTGTAGCCTGAAGAGGTGGGTTTTCAGTCTACGGTGGAAGATGGGGAGTGATTCTGCTGCCCTGACTGGTGAGGAGGTTGTTCCACCGTTCAGCTCGGAGGTAGAAGAGCCGTGACTGGTTGTTGCTTCAGTAGCAGCAAGAAGTGTAGTCTCAGTCGAGTGGGCCGCCTTGAATCCGGACTGGTGTGGGTCCAGGAGGTTGTTTAGGGAGAGATAAAGAGACAGTTGGGTAGAGAAAGCGCTCTCAAGGATATAAGAAAGAAAGGGAAGAAGTAATACCAATCTGTAGTTCTTGTCGTTGGATGGGTCAAGTGTTGTTTTTTTAAGGAAGGGTGAAACTCTTGCTGTCTTGAATGTCTTGAAAACATGCATGATGGATAATGGCAGAGCACACTTAACTCTTTTGTTTCCCATTTCTGCTGGTACACCTAATTAGTCATCCCTCTTAGTGTTATGTGACATCAGCCATATACGGTAGTCAGCAACATGCACCATCCTGCATGTTTCTGGGCATCTTCTGACGTGATTCAAACTTATGACTCTGTCACTTGCCCACCCATGACTCACTCTACCTCCATCGGCTTATTGTTCACTGTTCACACAGACCAGTCTCATCTGGAAATGTACTGATGGAAGACCCCAGGGCTGTGTGAGGTCCATGTGGTTAGTTCAGTCAAGCTATGTGGGCAATGTTTTGACTGTAGCTAAATACACCTGCTCACCTCGGTTGCTCTATGCAATCTGTAGATGTTGCTTTTTGCACAGGTTCATGGCAGCCAAATGCACAAATGCTGGGGTATATTTTGCTTCTGGATTTTAACCTCGCAGCCACAACCACTCTAGCTCTACCTTTTCATTAATACTCAGCCTAATGGCTCAGGCAGTTACGGGCTGCAGGTTGCCACTTTGGGAAAACATAATGCCCAGCAAAAAACAACAACAAATGTACTGTTTTTAGCATCTCACATGTGGCCGCCACCCATCGGTAAAGTGACGCACGGTTCCTGCACAGACACTAAGGCAGCCTGCTTATGCAGAGTTGAAGGTAATTGGCTAATGTACGCTCCTCTGCAGTGGCATGTTGCGTCCCTTCAGCTCCCCCCACCCACCAATAGCTACGTGTGGAGGGAAAAGAAAAACACCGTAACTATGGAAACGCAGCACAGCAATTTGCTGAGGCCAGGCGGCACTTCGGAGGCCCGGAGGTAACAGGGATTAGAGAGAATCGTCAGACGAGAGCACAACCTCTGCTTCTTCACCGCTCTTCGCTCCGTTTGATCTGCTCAGTCCTTACACAAAGTAGAAAGCTCCTGAAATCTAACTTTGACACGCAGTATGGCATCACATATTCTGGTGCATATTCTCTGTGATGATGCTGTGTTATAAACCGGTCCTCCAGTGCTTACTGGTGAAAAACTGCTGTGGACTTTAATCAAAGCCTAATTCGCATTGGAGGCAAATGCATTCATTGCAATAACGTGGGTAGAAAGTACAGCTGTTGATAATAGAGCAAGCATTCAAGACCGTGCAGACCTGCATTGCAACACCTAGTGTGATAACCTGCATTAGACTTCAGTGATGAGGAGACACAGCTAGTCTGACAGGTGTTTTGTTTTGCTTCCTCCCAAAAGCCTGGTAGAGCGTTTAAATCCCTTTCTCTATGCACGTCTGGTAGGAGCTGCACACAGCAACTGTAGCAAGGCAACTTCTAATTAGGACAACATAGAGGAGACAAACACAGCTTTAGACCTCTGTGATTCACCAAAGCCAGGAAATAGGGCTTACAGTGAGTCTCAATCCAAATTGAGACAATGTGGAGAGAATTTGTGAGAGGTATATTTTTAGCTTTAATAATCTCAATATTGTGCATCACAGACGACAAGGAAGGATTGAGAGAAGGAGAGAAAAGTTCTGGGCTTTAATATTTAAGATGGTTTGGGCTCCCCTTTTTAAACCAACTGGGACAAGAGTTCATCCCAGGGTATGAAACATTAAACAGAGACTAACATCATAGATTAACAGCAACAGAGACAGGTTGGACCCGAGCATACACAATGGCAGCATCATTTAGCAGAAGAGGGAAATTTGTTTTCACTTTTATTTGCAGATGAGGCCACTATCATCATCAGCACTAACTACCCACAGCTGGTGTATGGGCTGGGGCTACCATGGCAACAGAGGCAAAAATGAGGAAGCGGAGGGGGGATATCTCAGCCACACCCTCCACCAGATCATCAACCAGAGCTAGAACCAGCAGAGAGAGAGGGGAGAAGTACCGGGGAAGCAGATAATAAATAATTTGTGTGTTCAGTAGGGATGGGGTGCAACCAACCGATTCGCCTCATGCTGTGGTGATTTTGTGGCAAATGCCAACCAACGGCAAACATAAATCGCCTATTTACTTAATTTGTATGCCAACAGTCAATGCTTGAATTGTATTTAAGTTAAATTGTATGTAAGTATTGGTGCTGACATCACTTCCTATGTGAGTCACATGACTCCCAGGACTGTTAAGGTAGCCCAGTATTCTAAGATTCACTTTTAAACAAATCTCAGTTATTAGTCAACTGTATGTTTACCATCATATGACAAAAAATATGATTTGATCTAGTGTCATGAATCATTTTCTGCCTTAGACAAAGTCTTCTTTAACGTATCATGTTTCTTCTAACTCGAGTGACATCTGATATGATTCCCTGATATCTAACTGCTAATGGAAATACAATGGTGGTCTATAATCATTTCTGACACCAGTATAATCATTCCTTAGCCTGAATCGGAGCTATCTCCCTTATGGAATGATGGTTTCACGTCCTGAATTTAGATCTCATCTGCTGCAGGCTGGAATAGGATTTGACCATGACCGTCTGGATATCACTGTGTGCCGTAATGACTCTAAAATTCCCATTGAGGACAAAGGCGATCTGACACGCTCTTCTCTTCACTTTTCATTATGATTACATAAGAACAAGGGTATTGTTTTTTAAATATAACACTTGTATCTTTGTCTTGAGGGCCCTTTTACAACATGATTTGACCATGTCAAGTTCTATTATTCTTAGTAGTTGGTCATTTTCTTCTTCATTATCACCTTCTTGTCTTTCCTATAATAATAATAATAATAATAATAATCCCAAGAATTATTAGCTAAAACTAATACCACTGAGGGTTATCCTCTCCATCCCTGGGATCAATAGGGCTATTTCATGTTGCAGATGGATCCTGTAGTGCCACCATGTCTTCTACATGAAACATACCAGCAATTAATTTGCGTTGGAATCACATTTTTTATAAAATGGTAGATACCTGTATCTTGTTTTGGAAATAAACATTTCACAGCGGCTTGTGTGAACCACATGAATGGCCTCTCGTTTATGCCCAGCAGGTTTATTAATAGCTGACTACATAGTATAAATAGCTCATACCTTCATGGTCTCATCTGAATTCAAGGCATTATGGCACATTAATAAGGCTATAATCACTGGGGAGATGAGAGGAAAGGAGAGACAAAGGCATGCGGATGGGGAGAATGGAGGGAGGAGGATAGATGTGAGGAAAGAGTGAGGGAAAGGAAAGGTGAAAGACAAGAACGTGGAAGAGAGGGAGCAGTGAGAGGGTTGAGGGGCTGCTGGGTAGAGTAAAGCACTGAGTGTGTGTGTGTGTGTGTGTGTGTGTGTGTGTGTGTGTGTGTGTGTGTACAGTATGAGCATGCGTGTGTCTCAGAGGAGTCTGGTGGTTGTATCACACCCCTGTTGTAGCCCCGCATGTGGGGTAGAGACTTCAAAGAGACTGGCTTGCAGGGCAAAGCTGTTTACCTCACTGTCACTGTTCTCTCCGCTCTATCTCTGTTCCTCCCCTCGTCCTCTCTCCCCTTCTCTCTTTACTTTGAGGGCATAGTTTTAGTGGGCCCTTTGTATACCTCCATCCCCTTTCTCTGTTGCTGTGTCAATCCCTCATATGTACAATGCTCCTTCTCTACAACCGTTTCCTCTCTCTCCTAGAATCGATCTACCGCCGCGGGGCCAGAAGATGGAGGAAGCTCTACCGAGTCAACGGACACCTCTTCCAGGCCAAGCGCTTTAACAGGGTGAGTCTCCCCAAATCTCCTTGTCATGTTTCTCAGCACTGTATTGCAGTAGAACCACAGGACAACTGATGTCTTGCTGCGCTTACATGGACTGATGTACGGTGGCCCTGAGAGCTCTAACTTAAGAAAACACATGCAAATAGACAAAACACAAACAAATTAAGAAAACATCTTCATCAACTTGGCAACACATGGACACTTAAAAGTGATGAACACGTCTGGACACGCTTGTTGTTGCCACGGTTTGTGACATGACGTTAGTCGGCTATCCGTCAGTATTGCAGATATGTGCTGTTAACCTAGTGTTGACCTTTTGCTTATTATTAGCCTGCCAATTCAAATAACCTGACGGAATACACACAATTAATTGTGAAACCGGTAGGTTTAGGTTCAAAAGGCCAACGCTAGGTTAACAGGAGATACGCTAGGTTAACAGGTGATACGCTAGCTTAACAGGAGATACGCTAGCTTAACAGGAGATACGCTAGGTTAACAGGAGATACGCTATCTTAACAGGAGATACGCTAGCTTAACAGGAGATACGCTAGCTTAACAGGAGATACGCTAGCTTAACAGGAGATACGCTAGCTTAACAGGAGATACGCTAGCTTAACAGGAGATACGCTAGCTTAACAGGAGATACGCTAGCTTAACAGGAGATACGCTAGCTTAACAGGAGATACGCTAGCTTAACAGGAGATATGCTAGGTTAACACCACTTATGGATAGCCGACTTCAATAACGTTATGAGTCGCAAACCGTGGCAAAACAAGCGTGTCCAGACGTGTTCAACACTTTTAAGTGTCCTCTGGAAACACTTCCATTATCGTTTGGTGTAATTGTAACGCATTTCTGTAATGTGTTGTGTTGTCTGTATTTGCAGTGCTTTTCTGTAATGTGTTGTCAGAATTTGCAGCACATTTTCTAAATGCTGCACGTGTTGTCAAATTGAGGAAGATGTTTTCTTAATTTGCAGTGAGTTGAGCTCTCAGGGCCACCATACTGATGACATGATTGCCACATTTAAGGAAAGAATCCGTTGCTGTTATGAAAGACATTACTAATAAGATGGATCACTGCTAATAAGATGGTCTTGCTGCTAACCACACTTGTAAGTGTTCCTGAAGTGGGACAGAGTTTTCCCTGCTTGTACTGTATTGAGTAGTACACTCATTCATAAACCTAATGCGGTTCAGTTATATGACAGGTAATCTGGTTACGGCTGCAGCTGAACTGTCTGAATACTGATGCATAATTCATGGTGTCCTAGTTAAGGCTTGCTCAGCACTTGCCTCGTTTTAGCCTATATTTCACACACTCACCAAACACACACACACACACACACACGCACACACACACACACACACACACACACACACCTTTGTTGCTGTGCTATGAGAGCTTGCTTGCAATAATACTTCAAAGAGTCACCATTAGCATGTGCTCTGCATTGTTCTTATGGCTTAATGCACATTGGCCACTCTGACTGGAAGGTTAATGCTGTTACAATCAGCCCTGAAGTACTTATTACCTCTGAAGGGGAAACGTGAGACATATTCTCTTGCACTTGAAGATACTTAAAGAATGCAGGCTGAAGGTGAAAGAGAGAGAACTTTCTCTTTCCCAGTGAGTTCTAAGCTCTCTTTAAAAAAAATCCCTTTAATCTCCCTGGGTAGGGCCAGAATGCATTATAAGGTGTATTGTATCCTTTGACAAAAGGCTAGGTCTTCAGGGTTGCAAACACACACAAATTGGTTTCATCTGTAAATTTGAGCTGGGTCAGTTTTGGCTTTTTTTTTTTTTACTGGTTAAAGAGGCTAATAAAGCTGATCATAGAATGAAAACTCCAAGGGGTAGCATGGCCTCGCTGTCTGGACAAGACAGTGGCTTAGCTGAGAGACTATATGCCTAGTCAGCATTACATTACTCTTGTCTTCACTACTATTGATGCGCTCTAAGTGGCTGTACATTGCAGCCTGGGTTATGTGAAAGGTAAAAGGTTGGCATAGTTGGCAAAACCCTCCAAGTTCTTAAATAATTAATCTCTCAAATGTATTCACCAAGACCTGCTAGTATAAGGTTCTGTGTTAACTCCTTAATACTTATTATTTATTACTTGTTATTTTAAGTCAACATTCGTACAGTCCACTGTGTCTGAAACTACATAATATGCATTTGTGTTGTTGAACAAACTTGTGTTTGGCGGGGGATTTGGGATTTGAGTGTTGTTGCTACGCTAGGCTTCCGTTCTGGTTGGTGCACCACGTCCTCAGCATGTAAATAAGATGAGGAGAAGTAGGTCAGGTTTCTCCTCCCTTCTGCGTCTCACTCAATCCCTCCCCCTCGCCTGTCCCTCCCTCCTCCTTTTATCCATCTTTCTTCCTCTCAATCTCTCTCTAAACCCCCTAACTCTGTCCCTCTCTCATTCCCTCCATCTCTCTTCCTCTCCCCCTTCCCTCTTTTCCTCTGTCCTGCTCTGTCTCCTCCTGACATTGCAGGGACAGAGGGCCTTGTGAATCCCATCCATTAGACATAATGGGGTCTCTTGTGTTCCTCTCTCTTCCACGTGATGGAGCAGCAGAATTCATTGGTCCTCATGGTGACTCACTATAGGCGCTATGTCAGGGAGATGACTGACACCGCCATCTCAAGGCACAAAATAGAAAACCCAAACAACACCGGCTCACCGGTTTAAGTTCCCCGCTAAGACTTGAGGGAGAAAGCGAGCATTTCCCTTTTCTTGGTTGATACAATTACAGAGGATTTGTTTTTTGCACAGAGCAGACAAGAGTGTGTCAGCATAAGAGCTGAAAAATAAAGAGTGCATGTGCACGCATATTCATATTCCAGTATTGTCTGGGATAGTCAATATTCCATTTTTATTTGTCTGAGTCATATCCCATTTACAGTAACTGGGTTGAGCTCATATTTGTCCTCAGCTGATACGAAACAAATAAAATTTCATAGAATTCCCTTATGGGGATAAATAAAGTGAATCTAATTTCAATTAAAATGAATGTAATCAAGTAACAAAAAAAGTAATGTAATCAATAATCAATAATCAATAACCAGGATACTGATGCATGCTCAGCACTTTCTTCACCTTGTCCAATTGACCTTCTGTTTTCCAGGTCTGTTGTAGTTCAGTTTCTGTGGTAATGTTTAGAAAATACTAGCGGTCGACTGATTCATTGGCCGGACGATTAATCAGGCCGATATCTGGCATTTTGAGATCATTGGTGGATCACGTGGTTGATTAACAAAAATGTTATCGCTCCCCCATGTGTCAGTTCTGCCATCTACAGACAACCTTGTCAGGTTTAGATTTTTGATTACCTGTGGACAATTTCATTTGTTTATGATACATCTGTTAACTTAAAGTAATAAGTAGAGTGCAGATCTACTAAAGAAAATAAGTGTTTTTGAATTGATAATACATTATTGTCCTAAATACATGTTCATTTAAGTTAATTTGCCTCATTTGTTACTATTAAATTGTTGTATTTTATCAAATGCAAAAAAAAATCCTTATATTGGCATTATATAGGCTATTGGCTGTATCGACATTGGCCATTGAAAAACCCATATCGGTCGACCAGTAGAAAATACTTTCTATTTCTATATACAGGGATATTGGTGAATGGGACATAAAGATGAATCCAAGCAGCTTTTCCTGAATAAGACATTATCTATGAACCACTATGTGGACACTGTGTGCATGTAAACACAGGTATTGATGGACTGGCCAGGTCTTCTGTGCAGAGAGTATATAGTGAAATGATGCAACAAGACTACTGTTACAACAGGGTTCAGATGGAAGTAAAGATGCGCAAGCGGGATTATGGACAGACACACATCTTATTTTTATTTTCTGTCTCTCAACACAAACTGCTAGCCGTGCTGGTCAGAACTTAAAATATGTAATTGGCTGGACTTTTCAGTCTTATTGTTGCGCAATGCTGTCTGCCCTGCTGAGGGGAGGACTGATGGTCGATAAAACCCTCTCTGATTCTCTCATCCTTTCATTCCCTTGCTGCATGACTGCATGACTCTGGTTTCACTGTACCTGTCTGAGCCAGGAGTGATAGTTGGAGTGTGATTCAGTGTGCTGGTTTTCCATGTAGTATACCATGATTAAAGGGTGTATTGGCTGCTGGTTCTGATTGAGTGCGATGTCCATTTTTTTGTGGTATACTCCTAAAATATGCTAAGGGAATTGTGACAGGTCTAGTCACTATTTGGGGTTTGGATGGAAGAACATGGAGGCTGGGTAGCGGTACACACTCCACTTCCAATTAAGCAATATTACACGAGAGAGTGCTCTTTACTGTTGTTATTGCCGTGACAGTGATATGGTTAGGAATGAGGTACTTGTCAGTAGGCTCGGTGGACACAGGAACAAGCGGCCTGGCGTTGATAACCGCCGCTACTTCTGCCATGAAAGTGACGCGCACTTCGTGAGTGAGTTTGGTGTTTTTCAGCTGGAAGTACATAGAATCCAGGATTCTTCTTGCAAGACTGATCGTCCTTTCCTATGGTCTGCCAAAATGGGAAGTGTGTGAGGGATTAAAGGTCCAACCTTGGTTTGACAGGTAAGTCTTCACAGCTGCGTTGTCAATGTCTGAAGGTATCTTTAACTCCTTGCAGGCAGAGGTCCGAACGGATGTGTTTGACTGGACCCAAGAAAGTGCAGCAAGAAAGTGCCTAAGCGTGTTGATGAAGCTTGATGTGTCAAGGGATTCAATGACTTCTATATGAACCGCTCTTACTCTCATACACATTGAAGATCGCGGCCCACCGTTTGCTGTGGCACTTCAACCCTTGTCCGCCGTGAGGAAGTATTCCAAGGACCGTCTAGCCCGACATTTGGGAATGAAGGATCTGTTGAGAGACAATCTGCTGGACTGGCCATTTTCTGAACGTTAAGTGGAGCTCTAAACCTCCTGCAAGTTATACACTGGTGGATGATGCTGCTCACTTCCCTCTTGACACCAACTATCCATAAGTCAGTTGTACAGACAGCTCCTTCTGTGAAGGGACGACCTTGATGGTGAGTCTGTTCATGATGATGTTTTACAGGTAAAGCCCTATTTGCACAGGACTAGTATTACCTGGGGACCTCATGTGATTTAGAAATCACCCCCCACGTCTGTGTTTCGTGCAGCACATTCGCATTGGGATAAGCAAAGTCTGTATTTTACCCGAATTTACTGACATTATCCCCCCGGATATGATAGGCTCTGTGTAACATCTGCTTCCTGTACACTATTTTCCTCTGCAACCACATCTTGAACGACAAGAGCAATGACTGCTAAGAAGAAAAACATGCATTGGACGTGCAAATCTTGCTGTGTTGAGGAAAGCGAGGCAGAGAAGGTCTCCTTCGGCCTCGGCTGACTGGAGTTCCATGAGGAGATCACTTAACTTTCTCAACTTTGGGTAATCTCTGTTATCTTTGGAAAGTTGTCAATCCGTTTGAATAGATCACCCTCTATCACTTCTGCTGAACCCTAACGTTGCTTGAGTCTGCCTCATATCATTGTCAACCCTGCTTCTGCATGATCGATGTGTATAGCTCATATCTGTTCAACATGTTCTACTGACTCCTTACCGAGCCACTTGAACAGCAGATCCATTTCTTCACTTGGCGTCAAGTCTAAACCTCTAGTAACGTTCTGACGTTATCAAACCTTGCTTTGCGTGACCTATCAACGTCATGTTTGTCTTCATAGATGTGAGGCTGTTGTGAGGTAAAGTGAGATGAATGAGTAGCTGATGTACTTTGGGCATGAGCATGATGGTGAGCAGTAAGGGTTTGGTCTGGATAGAAGGGGTTGGTTTCTGGGTTGAGGTGTGAAGCTGGAGTGTTATAGCTGGGTTTCTGCTCCATGTTTGTTGTAGCTCTGTCATCCAACAGCTGTTCTTCTTTTAGCAGTGTTTCCAGAGTCCCGTGATTTAGCTTGGTCAATAACATATTGTTCAGTGTGTTGTGTGGCTTCAAAAGGAATGGAATCTAAATTGATTTTCAACGGCTTCCTGTACCTTATGGAAACAATAAAAGCGAGTAAATCTATAGAGGCTTTTCTACTAGTAGCCTAGTAGTTATGTTATAGATGTTTATAGATTTATATAGTTTATAGATTTTTTAATACACTTGGTTAAGTGTTCAGACTTTAGACACTTATTAAGATCGTGTTATAAACTATTTAAGTCTAAGGCATTAATTTAGATAGTAATAAGGTAAATATACACAAAATCATTGTTTATATGCTACTTTCTATTGGGAGTTGGAGGTCCCTACCCCTAACCCCTAAATTTCAGTTGATGAAAATAAAACAGTCACTACCGAAACAAATGGTAACATTTCGGTAGTGACATGATGGTTTCAGTTGTGACAAGATGGAACATTAATTAATTTCTTTCAAGAAAATAAACAATTAAGTCATCTACTGCTATTTTTTTATGAATGTGATGAAATTATGTACGTCAAACATGTAGTTAATGGTTATTTCTATTTTATCTTGTAGATGTATGCAGGTAAGGAGAGATACATAAAACATCAACTTGTCAAAAAGTGGAGCAGAGAGACTGAGAGAATACTTTAACTATATTTATTTCTTTCATACTTTCTTTTAACAATTAACTCTAGCTTTTAAATGTATGGTGGTCATATGAAGGTCATAGACTTCACTACTACTACTGCTATAGAGACAGAGCGCTTCTGGCTATGGCAGTTAGCCCACTTCACAATTTTTACGTCTTTATTTGGTCATAAAATGTATTTCTTAATTATACTTCCATCATAAGGAATATTAACAGCTAGGGTTGAGCAAAGAAGTAAAGGGAATATGGTACCATCTTGCAACCAAAATACTCTTGTCACCACAAATACTGTTTTTTTATCAAAATTAGAATGTGCTGGGTTATCAATCAAAATCCTATGATAATTATTGATTAAGTGTATATGTAATTTAATGAATCAGTGACTATTAAGTTGATATCATCAACTTTGTGTTGCGGTTGGAGTTAGTGAGGTGAGGACCCAAATGCAGGACAGCAGGCAGATGATGATCAAACCCCAGACGGGAAGTTTAATAAAGCGAGTTACGGGAGACACAGAGAAACTAAGATTCTTACACAAAGAGTACACATGTAACACTAAACAATGAACCAACAAAGACTGACTGGGGAACAAGACAATGTACATGTGGGGTGATTATAAATGAGAGCAGACTAGGACTAGACAAGGAAATACAACTAGACATAGAACTAATGGAAACAGACTGGGGAACATAATACGCATAGACATTCAAAACCTAGACAATGAAACAGGAAACATAATCAAAACGAGACGCAGCTAAGACAAGAAGATACCAGGTTGCACGAGGGGGAACATCGGGCCAGAGGGAACACGGGGAAACCAGAGGGAGAGACAGAGAGGGCAGTGGTACACAGAGAGAGAGAGAGACAAAGAGATACAGAGAGGGCACAGAGAGACGCTAACAAACACAGAGAGAGGGCAAGGTACACAGAGAGAGACGAGATACAGAGAGGGTACAGAGAGACACTAGAGAATACATACAGAAAGGGCAAGAGGGCAAGGGACAGATTAAGAGACATGAGGAGAACACAATACTAGCTATACTTACTCCTTGTTCACACTAGACGCGTAACAGCTGCAAAGCATCAATTCTCGAGCAATCAAGAGCCTGGCTGTTCACACCAGAAGCACATTTCTCTGCGCCGGTCAACAAGCGATTCTGCTCCTCTGCTCTTTTCTAATCATGATGATGGTCTTGACATTTGATTGTATCACTCCACTTGACTATGAAACTATGAACTGGCAACCGCTTGAGGGGTCATGTGCTTCGAGCAACAGCGGTGTTGTGAAGTGAATACAATGGTTGATTGATTGGCAACATCTAGTGGCTGAATGTTGTCAATAGCACCTTTAAATAGGTGAATGTATTCCTCTTTATTAGAGATTTTCCACCATGTTTCAGTAATGACAAATTTTGGGAGAGGAAAGGAATTCCAGAAAATTGAAAAAATCCTGAAAATATGATATGAAATTTGACTGTCTTTTAGTAGATATATGTGCCTTAGATATGGTAAAACATATGTATGGTCAGATTTTTGGGAAAATAGAATATAAATTAAAAAAAATGTCCAACTCCCAATTTGAACCACTTCTTTAGAATCAGCCATATATGATTGATTGATTGGTTTATTTTATTTCTGTGTCCTACACAAAGTGCAAGACGAGACACCAAAAGTATAGTTGCAGTGGTCAAACATGTCATTGCATTTCCTTTTATTACAAAATTACAGATTATACAACTCTGTCTTTAAACAAAATATTCTGCCTTGTCTCCCAAGCTTGGCAAATAAAATCTGCTACAAAAAGGTTCCCTTCCTGAAGCACAACTCAAGTTTTTCAAAGTCATCCCAAAGAAATCAACATAAATTGAGGTCATTTTTCTAAAAAGTACATAAATAAGAATATGCCTTAGGCGTCTGTCTTAAACATTTTCTTGAGACGCTTGCTTAGAGATGTTATTCTGTCTTTGCTCTATTGGTCACTTATCACTACATTAGTCTGCAATGGCTGACCTGAATGTACAGCAAGAACAGCATGAGACTGGATGTCTTTAAAGAATTTATTCCTCTTGTGTTTTCTGGCCAATTGACATGGTCTCTCTCCAAAGGCAGACATGGAGCAGCGGTCATCTGCAAAACTTTCTTACCTTGCACTGATAATTACTCCCACATGCTGGGTGCTATGCAAGGAAAACAGAATTTTTTTTGACAAGAAAAAAAAAAAAAGAAGCCAAGAGTTTGTGATTAATTTATGAATTTATGCCCGAAACTCTCTTGTCAAATTAGATAAGGGAGACTGAAGAAACACTTTGAAGTCTCTCTGAAGCATTTCCATAGCAATAGTGCGTTGACTGTGTCTCTTTGTTCATCACACTATAAGCAAATGCAACCTTTGAATTCGTTTTTGTCGTATGCATCAGGGTAGACACCACTTCTCCAGCACGTAGTCTCCAATGAGGAACTTGCTGACATATTTATTGATGTTGGACGCCACTCAGTTGCACACTAAACATCCTTTGAAACTAAAATTGCAACGGGAGACCAGCTTATGTAACACAATGAATTTGAGCTTAATCTCATTTGTACAGTTGATGTGGATGAGATAAAGGAAGAGTGTCAGGGTCCTAACATCCCCTCCGAGGATACGTGTCCTGGATTGGGGGACATTCAAAGTCTTCCTGAAGGAACACGTTGGCGCTCTCATCCAGAGCAAGCTATAACACAGTCCAGTCAGTGAATCCTACGATCACCTGAAACCTATTAAAGAACAAGTGCAGGGGACGCCAATACTTCATCATTTCCGATCCAGAAAGGAAGAAAGACTTTTTTTTAAGAGACGGCAAGAAATATACAGCAGAATAGAGCAAGAGGCCAGGTCTGAAAGGATCACATGAGCCACAAATAAACGAATATAATGCTATGTAACTTAAAAAAAAAACAGGCGTAACAATCCAGTTGATTATCCCCAAAAGCAGGTAAAATAATGTAGGACAAAAGCAGAATAAAAATATTTCCCAAAGGAATCCAAATAAAACATAGTCCAGATATTGACTTTTACCTAGAAACAACTGCCTTGCTGCCTATCACTTCGTTAATTCCATCACATCATTATGGCATTCCCCGCCTGTGGGTGTTACCTGTTAATGCGTCCTTGATGAACACATCAATAGTGATTGTGTCGCCCATTGTCTGAGCTCAGATGGCCAGTTAAAGAGTAATGACTTCCTGTGCACCCCCTGTGTGTTTCCCACAGAAAGCCTACTGTGGCCACTGCAGTGAAAGGATATGGGGACTGGGAAGGCAGGGCTACAAATGTATCAACTGCAAACTACTGGTCCATAAGCGTTGTCACAAACTCGTCCCTCAGACCTGCCAAAGGCTTATGGTGAGTACCTCTGGGAACCCACCACGTCCTAAGCATTGCACAGTGGTGGCGGCCTGCCACATAATGAAAGCTTATGCAGAATACTATATGGAATTTGTAGTGAATGTATCTCATGCCAAATCTGAGACCTGAACCATTTTTGGGGTTCAAGTTTCAGTGATTTTAAAGTTAGGTTTTTTTGTATTCAACTGGCTTTTTGGCAGGAATTTTTCTGAGCTATAAAATCATACTGTTTAACCTCTGCATCTTCCTCTATCCTCCTCTATATCTCTATCTCACATTTACCCTGAGCTTTGCACAATCCCTTGCAGCTTACATTTGAACTCATGAATACAAAAAGCATTGCTATAGTCCTTCCCCTGGGCAGAAGCTTGATACTGGAACAGGATCAATGATCATCATTCAAGCACAAATTCTTTACACATTTTTTCTGCATTTTAATGTGGATTATCTGCAGCTGTGGATTTTCTCCAGCTTCTTTCTCCACCTCTTTTTTATTATTTGGTTTGGACCATCAGGTTACATTATGTGTGATATCTTACCAATGTGTTAGGGATCCTTGTTATCAATCTATTAGCACATGAACCAACCCTGTGAACAAACAGTCCCCCAAAAGTCCTGACTAGAATGTCATTTAAGTCAATACAGTAATTGCTACAGCAATATGACTATGCCCTTTCAGCAGTAGTAATCTTTTGTAATGCAATCTGTATTTTTCCTCTTGATCATAGCTTCAACCCCACAGTATATCTTCAGTGCTAGATAGGTGATCTTTAGGCCTGATAACATGAAATGATGAAGTGCATTCTCTGGTGAAAAGCCCCACATTACCTGTACCTCCGGGCGATGCTATTTTGATGTATTAGCAGAGAGCACCTCTTTAAATAGAGGCACCTTTCTCTTAGTCCTGGCTTACATGATTTATTGTGCACTATGTCAGGTCACCAAAGCAATGTGTGGATATTTAGGTGGATTTGTGCCTTTCTTTCTTCAGGATCCAGTCATGCCATCACAAGAGCCCCCTTTAGATGAGAAGAGCGAAGAGGTGGACCTCCCACCGGAAGATACAGAGGACACAGATGGGAGTAGGACACAAAAAACTTGTTTGTCTTTCAAAACAATACAGTACAGTGCCAATGCTACAGTGCTAGAATTATATTATTAGGCCCAGTTCTTGTTTGCCAGTTCTTAATTTCTTGTAATGTATTATGCAAAATATCTGAGGGCAGGGTAAATTGATCTGAACTTCTGTTTTGGGATTTGACACAGATGGCTTGCAAGAACAGTGTCAAAAGACAGAGAGTGGATTGAACACATTGCACTTGTAATCACAGTATTTGTATTTAAAAAAAAAAGCGCACACTTACAAACATGCACGTCACACAATTGTAATTAGCTGTATTCAAAAACAATTACGTACATTTTGAATCTGTGCTTTGGGTTCATGTAAAAAACAACACAAACCTGCCTATATTTTACGTGGCATGTGAAATGTATTCAACATGTTCTCAGATGTTTTGAGTTTTATTTTACTAGTAATTAGACATGTTTTTTGTTTCCTGGGATTTTGTAAGAGGGTTGCTGTCAGACGTCAGGTCAAAGCATTGATGAAATAGCAGCACACAGAGACAGTTAGTCAGTTAAGTATTGCCACATAACAAGTTTAAAGTTAAAGTTGCTAAAGTAACTTTTGAAAGACCAGTAGGTTAATGTAAAGATTTTTAAAAATGCTGTCTTGCATGGCTACAGGTTCATCTCTTGATATATATTTTTAATTAAGCACATCAATTCAAATACTCTTGAAGAACAGAGAAGATGACATCCCATTGTAGGTGAGATTTGATTCAATCACAGTGACTGCCTTAGGTTCCTAATTAGTGGTTGTGTGATCATTTATGATCTCGACTTTAACTCCTCACATGAATGGAAGTTAGGAGTTAGTTAACTTATAAGCTATATCCACAAACAGGGGCTCTGCTAGGAATTCTAGGACCTCTGAAAAAAGTTTATGAAGCTAGCATAGTTTCAAAAGGATTGGTATCTGTTACTCAAATGCACAAACAAATGCAGAGAGCAATGTGTATCTGTAACCCACCACTTGTAAATATGTGAAAACATATGTGAATAAATGTTTTTCAATGTAATATTTTTCACTCAACAATGTCAACTTGCCTAGCTTCACGTTTTTGTGAATCGGCAAATTCGTGTTTTTGGATCAAAATATATTTGTGAATCGCCCTGGATACTTTTGACACTGTTCTTGCATCCAAAACAAATCCACAAATATCTCTGGCGATCCCAAAGTTCCTGGATAGCGTCTTGAAATGCAAGGAGACGACGTCATCGTCAACCTTCAAAACTACGGAACATCAAGGGGTCAGAAAAGCCTGGTGAGACCTCTGGTTTCATAAAGCACTTGGGATTACACCTGTAAAATAGCACTTAACACCTGTAAAACACAGGTGATATTACAAGCATAATTCTGATTTCCAACACCTGAAAATATGTGCAGAGTTCAATTAAATCGAAGCTCCCAGGGAACCACTTTAAAAGAAAACGCATGATGAACAATATAGCAGTGACACACTTGGCTTAAATGAAGCTTATTGGAATATTCTGAAAAGCACTTGTCCGTTGTACACCTGACCTTTGTATCCCTTCCAAAAGTTTCTTCCATTTTGGTTTTCTGGGCATTTTTCCTTGTCTGATTGAGGGTCAAGATCAGGGGGCGTTTAATTCTTCTGTCAACTGTGGGCTTGTGAAGCCCTTTGAGACTGTAATGTGATCAAGACTTTACTTGTTTGTTATATGCACCATCACTTTGGTTTACTTGTATTAGCCATCTATCGATTTGTATTTCATCCTACTCTGTTTTTAGTATTCATTAATGTTCCGTGTAGCTGTTATGCAGACCTTGTTCATGGGATTCAGAATGCATTATAAACCCTTGCAGGTTTCCAGGACACTGAATAATCTTATAATCCATAGATCCATAGTTGCAGACATAGACTAAGGAAATATTCCAATGGAGAAAATACCCAGGAAACCGGCTTTGAGCTTTAATTTTGGCCGATGTTATTTCAGATGCCCCATCCCCCAAACACAAGTGCTTTCACTGTCATTTTGTGTGTATTATTAGCCCCTCAATGTGTTTATTTTTATACCTCTATAAACATTTGTAGAAGCCAACCAAACACAAGTTTACTGTTTATGGTGCACATGCACATCCATCCCTATCCACACATGTAGCCCTGTAGCACGGCACACAGACACACTGCACACACACTGGAGGCCTTGTATACACCCCTGCAGTGCACACACACACACACACACACACACCACATGCACTGGCAGCCTAAAGCGTTATATTTCCCTCCTTTCACTCATACACACGTACGCACCCACATATGTGCGCGCACACACGCTCTGGCACACGTATGTCCTTGATGAGTGTGTGCGTCTATGTTTGTCTACTGTGCTGTTCTCCTCTCCGTGGCTGGGTGTGGTGCCGGCGTGACAGACTGTGTCTGCCGTCTCTCCCCCTCTCTGTCTGCTCCGGGCCGCGAGGGGTTAAGAGCGTCACAGAAGTGGCAGGCGGCCGGGGCCGGGGCCGGGGCCCGGGCCAGGCTCCAAACAGATGTTGCTTTGTTTCAGGGCTGTGGTTAAATAGTTGGACTGCGTTCCAGCGCACAGGGGAGGGAGGCGAGGATTAGGGCTCCAAGGATTGCAGCTGCAGAGACAGAGAGGAGGGAGGCAGAGAGAAAGAGATAGAGTGAGGGAGGGTGAGGGAAGGGGGAAATAGGAGAGGGAAGACCAACAGAAAGAGAGAGAAAGGCAGACGGAGTAAAAGACAGAAGAGAGAGCTGTGATTGGACTGATACAGAGAGGACAGGATAGGAAGTAGGGGGAGCGTAAGAGGTTGAAAGGCCGAGTATGATAGGCACTGTGGAAGGGAAGGAAGCGTGTGGGAGCAGGACAGACAGGCACATAGAGGAGAAAATACCTTGTTTTTTCTCATATTTTTCTTCACAAACATAATTTGTAGACACGCTCTAAGAAACCTCACCTTGAGGGGGGAGAGGGAGAGAGAGAAAGAGGACAGGAAAACTCCACCGGTTTCTGTATAAATAGCACTTTGAAGTCAGGGAACGGGGGATAGGAGGGATAGGAGGGGAAGAAGGAGAAGCGGATGGAAAAAAAGAGTGGCTGTGGATAACTTTAGCCTTAGTTAAATATGCCTCAGCCCTTCGGGGGGGCTGGCTGTACTTGCATGCGTAGTGTTTTACCTCTCTCCTCTCCTCACTTACCTCTACATCACGCCTTAGCCCTTAGCCTGAGCTCGCTAACCTCCCCACACAGGCCTTGATCTCTTTAGACAGCAAGCGTGAGAGCTGCATTTTGAAGTGGATTAGTGCCTGTAGGATCTCTCAAAGTCCTTTTAAGTCCAGGGTGTCTATGGTTAAAGTCAATTAGCTCACAGGTTTAGCTGTTATAAGGTCTTCTGGTTGTCGGTGCATACGTTGCAGATTATGTGGATGTATAAATTGAGATGCTGTGAAAGAATATGCAGGAATAACAAACTAAAATTGTATTTGTAAGTGATTGCTTTTGGTTTTGAATATAATAGGCATTTTACTCTTTTTTATATTTCTCAGCATCAGCACATCATAAGTGTCATTTCAACATTAATTGAAAGCGTCAAGTGTGGGGTAAAAATGATTATACTGTTTATCCTCATAGCTTAATTCACTAAAAAATGACACATTGTAACAACCATTGCTGGGTTGGTTGTCATACAGTGTGGGGCTGGTTGTCCCTGTGTTTTTCAATGTGTTTTTTTACTTTTTAGTGAAAATTAAGTTTAAAAAAAAAAAAAAACATGTATAAATTTTGGGGTTTTTTTGAGTTAGAGACACCAAATTTGTCTTAACATGTGTTAAGTGACTACTTTGATGAGCTTTGATGAGCTGAAAACTCATCAAACTTCGCACACTGCTCTAAGTATGACATCTGGTAGCTCTGTGACAACCAACCCATGTGACAACCCTGTCTCCCCTACATTAACGTTGGTACATATCACCTATAAGTGGTATGTAATGGTACACATAGGAGTCTGCATGTCAACCTAAGAGATTCTCTGCAAGAACATTCCATTTTCATGTGTCATTCCTTTGGTAAGAGGGTGTGTCTACATGCGTCTATTGCGTATCCACACAAATGTGTATGTATGTATGTGTATGTAAAACAGTATGCATGTGTGAGTGTGAGTGTGGAAAAAGACTGGGCAGGCCTGTCTGGCAACTGGTATAGGTGATGATGATGGCATGATGGGTGAGTTTCTGCATGGAGGGATTATAGTTTTAATGGTGGTTTAGAGAGAAGATGAGAGGAACACTGGGGTGGGGAAGAGAGGGGTGAACCCCTATCCAGCTGCACAATGTCTGGGATACCCCCGGGCATGCAGTGTAGAGAACCCTATGCTGTTTTGCAAGGTTGCCCCTGCAGACATGTGTTGGGAGTGGTTGTGGTTTTGTGTGTGTGTGTGTGTGTGTGTGTGTGTGTGTCTGCGTATAAGATTGTGGTTGATGGCGAGTGCATGCATGTGTGTATACCCATACATGTGTGCATGTTATCAGGCATCCGAAACAGAACACAAGACGCTGTGTTGAGAACATATGAAATCTTCCGCTGCCCAAACCTACTCATCTCATTGAACCCACATGGACCTGCAGGGAATTCTAAGGGCGTGTCACCTTTTGGTTCACAGGACACAAAGTGTTGGGTTATATTCTGGCTGTCTGCATTCCAGCACACATTGCTCACATTGCTGGACACCAAAGCATGTCTCACATCTAGCCTCGCACTCCAGAACACAGCTGGATTCAATCCAGACGCTCCTTCTCCTGTAGTCAAATCAGGAAATCAAAATGGCATGAACATGATGTACTTTTTCAACACCTGTTCTTACTTCATACGGATGTGGTCTCTGTGAGACGGAGCCAAAGGATATTACACTCATATGCTGCTCTGCCAGACGAGACATTGAGTCACCCTCGAAACTAATGGTGCTTAATCGCCAACTGTTTCCTCACCATGTTGTGAAATCACTGGTCCAGTGAGCAAATAAAAGCTAGCAGGCCTGAGTGAAATGGTGGCTGCAAGAAAGCTTTTGCATTTGTTTCAACCTGCTTGAAGTCTCAAATGGGTGTGGTTTACCACATCGGTCCAGTTCAGACAGTGTCTGATAAATGATCAATCACATAAAGGGATAATACAGTGACTGTAGAATGCCTACCTGCGACATAGGTAGACCTGCGACATTCCTACTCTGGGCTGGGTCATCAATGAAAGAGAAAACAGTAGACCCGCACACTAGGAAATTCAATTGAATTCTTTAATACACAATGATTTGGTTTGAGTTGGATCTTTGTCAGATCAAAGTTAAATTGATAGTTGTGTATAGTCAGTTAGAGGTAGAGATGTGGGGAGCCAGGAACAGCTTCTGAAGTGGTTGAGATGAAGCTATAGGCCGCTCTGCTGTACTTAGCCATCCTTTCCACAACTTACACATTAGTCTTTGCATTACGTAGATTTCCACCTTGTTTTGAAAAATTCCATTTAATTCTATTTCTTCAGTGAACATTTGAAGAAAATGTGCCCTTTTACATCAATGTCATACTTTCAAATCAGTGATAGTGTAGTTATGCCCAGAGAGAAGAGTATAGCTACTGCCTTGTAGGGAAGAGGGAGTATCAGTGAACCAGGGTGGATTGCCCCTGAGTGAAGGTCAGAACAGTTGAAAGGGAATGCTGCCTGCCTGCCGGCATGTTTATGTTTCAGCAGCTCTTTGTTACACAGAGTGCCTTGTTTCGCAACAGCAGAGAGAGTGAGAGAGAGAGAGAGAGAGAGAGAGAGAGAGAGAGAGAGAGAGCGAGGATAAAACAGACTCGTCTCTGGACATTTGGAAAATGAGAGGAGGGGTGAGAAAGAG